>APFE030633081.1:284939-387115 GCA_000404065.3 Pinus taeda | reverse complement strand
ATAACTAGTAAAATGCCTTTGTAAATTTTCATTACTCCACCTTGAATTACAGTTTTATACCCATTTGAATCAAGTGCTCCTAATGAAATCAAGTTTTTCCGTAAATCTGGTACATGCCTCACATCAGTTAATATTCTAGTTGTCCCATCAAACATTTGTAGTTGTATGCTTCCAATCCCAACAATATTACATGTTACATCATTACCCATGTACACAACTCCATCATTAATGGATTTATATTCCTTAAACCATTGTTTATGGATACACATGTGGTTTGATGCCCCGGAATCTAACAACCAATGTTGACCATGATTTGACACATTAACTGATAATACTTCATCACTCATACCTGAACCAGATGTCGAACCTGTATCTGTCGTATTCGCCTCCTTCTTCTCTGTCGAAGACTCTACTTTTGAAGTTTGCTGCTGACGCTTCCAGCAGTCCTTCTTTAAATGCCCTGATTTGCCACAAAACCAACACTTTAGCTTGCTCTTCTTCCCTTTTGAATTTGAACATGAGTCGCTCGGCTTTCTGGGGCATCTTTCTTTCGAACGACCTCTAACCATCATAGCTTCTGATGTAGAGGTTTCGGAATGCGACTTCCTCCTTGTTTCTTTCGATAATAAGGATGTAACTACATCATCAAACTCAATAGTTTCTGATGAACTAAGACTTATAGAAGTAACAAAATGATCCCATGATTCGGGCAACGAGCACAATAAAGTAATAGCTTTATCCTCGGATGGAATTTTTACTTCTATACTTTTTAATTGCAAAAGAAGAGTATTAAAAGCATTTAAATGATCAGCAATCGATGTACCTTCCTTCATTCGCAAACCGTACAATGGTCACTTTAGGAGAATCCTATCGGTTAAGGATTTGGTCATGTACAGTTTCTCCAGTTTCGTCCACAAACTAGCAGTTGTTGTCTCCGACACAATATTAAACAGGACATCGTCCACCAGGCATAATCGAATGGCACTTACAGCTCTTTCATCCATTTCCTCCCACTCATCATCTGTGATGTTGTAAGGTTGTTTGGATTTACCCATCAATGCCTTTACCACACCTTGTTGGACAAGCAAGTCATGCATTTTCACCTTCCAGATCTCAAAATTATTCTTTCCATTAAATTTCTCAATTTCAAACCGGGCACTTTGAGTTTTCTTCATTTTGTATCAAAAAGCACAATAATCTCCAATATCAAACTAACAATTTAAAAAAAAAAAATTGCTTATACCTTTGGTTTTACATAACAAAGAAAACTGCCTATGCTTCGCTGTCTTCGCTTTACAAAAAAAAAAACAATTCCTGTCGTTGAGTATCACACTTGAAAGCATTACAACCCTTTCAAGCAAATCACGCAATCAAACCATGACCAACAATCAAACCACGCACCAATGTAAGTGCTTCCTTAGTGGTCCACATGCGTAATGGTCAAAGCCATATTTTAAAGCAACAATGTAAGTGCTTTCTCATAAATCCATTGTTGTATATTCCTCACTAAAAGAAAAATCAAATTCTTTTATGTGAAAGACCATGGTATATTATTTGTACATTAGAAACTAAGCTTGTAAGAATGTCCATTTGTATACCTATTTGTGAATTTTGAGATCCAAACACCTGCCCCTGCTCCTTCCTTTCCCATGGCCCCATAAAAATCCATGTTCCAAAGGGATTTAACCTCTTTATCTTGTTTCCTAGCATCCAATTTTATCTCCTATGTGTTGCTCAATTCAACTTCCAAGTGTGACACTTCCTCGTCTACACATTTGTCATCATACAAAATAAAGGAGTCCATATTTGAATACATGGAATACAGGGGGTAATGGTTTGGTTTGTCATGGCTGCTAACCATATATTTGATTAATGTTTCCCTATATAACCTTCTTTTCCATCTGCAAAGTACCATGTAACTTTCCTCCCCATGATCTTGAGAGCAACATTCCATATTTGAGATGTATGTCTGCTACTACAATATACATTACCACACTCTTTGCTTGTATTTGGGCCAGAGTAACTCATAAATATTTGTAGGGTATTTTGTTATGTCTAATCGTAGCTTTTCCATAATGGCTCTAGGCATAAGATTGTGTGAAGAACCAGAATCAAGCATAGAATTGTGCAGAATATTGTCATGAATGTTCAAACTTGTATAGAAAGGTGGCACACTACCATCTTGAGACTTTCCTTCATTTTGAGGTCTAAAAAATAACTCGGGTTGGTCATCAGTTAAGTTGATTGTGTCTGTCCCCTCCCCTATCTTTAGAGTATTCATGACATGAGATCTATATGAATTTTTGTTAATCAATTATGTTAGAGGAATATGAATTTTTACCTTGGCCAATTCATTTTCAGTATCGAAATATGTATGAGATTTATCTATTTGTTTGATATTTACATCTTGTATTTTAGATGTCCCTTTTGAGAATCATATTTTGGTTGACTGGTAGAAGGGATGTCACTCTTAATCTTCTTGGGAGAAGTTCCAGTGGCCTTCTTACTCCTCAAATTGTACTACTTCTACACCTCCATGATATCATTTTGGTATGCTTGCTTATACTCATCTGACTCTAAAGGGGTGACTTTTGGATGTGATAGCAAGAGAAAATCTTGCTCCTCCTTAGTTAGGAAAATGTGGTCAATTTCACTTTCCCCAAATAAGTTTATTTGATTTTCTTCACAATCCTCTAGTAACTCAGCTTCTTCATCTGCATAATTCTCTTAGAATGGAGGTCTAATCTATTACTGATCAATTCAACCTCTTTGTTCTCTCTATTTAACTTGGGGTGGACTTCTCCTAAAACTAGGATTTCTAATTGGAGGGCCATCTTGATTTTCCCTTGGAGGATCCCTGTCAGTTAAACTTATCCTTTCCATCATTCTCTCCATTGTTTTAACTAAGGTATTCAACTTAGCATCTCATGAGGAATAAATAGGTTCTTCTTCAATAGTGACTCTCCTCTCAGCCTTTAACACGGATCTATTTTCCAACAAATTTGCTTCCACACTCACTGCATTCCTTTACATTTCATCAAGGGTAGCAAGATTTCTCTCCCTCACGTGGTAAGACCTGTCTGGATCAAAACCATCTGGAAACTTGATCAGAGCTAGTCTTGGTGGGGGTTGTATTCTAGTTGGGATAGAATTGTAAATGTTACTGAATATAGCACAATAGTCTTGTTTCACTAGGGGCTCCCTTTATGCTCTCATATTCAGTCAAGATTTGGAGAGGATTCTTCTTTATTTCCCATACTGTGAGGAAAGCTTGGTGAAATTGTGTGAGATCTCGGATAGAGGAAAACTGCAATGCCTTCAACAATTTCTTAACTTCTCTTGTTAGACTTTGGGCAAATAGTATCATCTTCACATCATCTTCATCAATTTACTGCAAATATAAATAATCATTCATCCTGTCTATATGTTGTTGATCAGTGATTGGCCCTATGCCATCAAATTTAGGTATTCGGCTCTGAACATCTTATCGAATGGCACTAAGTTTTCCAGGTAAGACCAAGGGGCATAACAAGTTTCCATGATAATTAAATCGGAATGGGAAGAAGATGAAACCAAAATAGATGTGGATATTGGGGGTATTAAATGGGGCAATATTATACTTTGTTGTGTTGGTGTAGTGGTGGTAGGGATAGGAGATGAAATGGGTACAATGGTAATGGGGGGAATTGCTGGAGGGGAAATAACAATATGGGGAATCACCGACGGGGTTGGTGCTGAGGAAAAACAAGAAAAATATGAAGATTTAGATCATTGATGAATAATATTTTAATGAACGGACTGATCTAATTCGTTCACCAAAACTTCAATCTTATTAATCTATTTTATGACATCTTCATCAAAGTCCGAATTAACAGGTTAACACTTGGAGAGATATGGTTTCAAAATACTTTCATAAAAAACTGTCTCAGGTACAAAGTTGTTTGACTAGGGATGGAAAAGGCTATGCTCAAAAGGTAAATCAAATTCAATATCCTCTACAGTTAAAATAATTTCAGGGAGAGAATTACCTCTGAGCAGTGGATATTACTTGCTTGGCTGTGAGTAAAACCCTTCTTTTTGATAAAATTTTCAGGACTATCTACAATTTTTGGTGGTTTAAGATCCAAATGAGATCTAATGTATATCTCTCTAAGAGCCAGATCTACAATAGGTTATTTAGAGATTGAAATATGCACAAAATTTAGGAGGAAAACAACCTTAATAACATCTATTTCATAGTCAAGGAAAATTTCAATTTATGTAAGATTTGTCTAAATTCCCCATTATGGTCACCATAATGTTAGCACTATATAATTTGCTAAGGCTGTGAGAGAAACATAGAGGTAACCACAAAACCGCTTGCCAATCTAAGATCTAGCCCTTCCAGCTTCAGAGGGAGATCTCTCTATTGGATTTAGATTTGTTGTTCTGAGATATTATGCTAGTTATTGAGTTCTGAGTTTGGTTTTTTCAAAGATTTGGTTGAAACTAAATGAATAGTCCATTGGGTAATGGAGTAATAAGTCTTAGGTGGTCAAATACAAGAATGATAGAATAGATGTAACAACAAAATGTAGGCAAGATTTTGGGTCTTTCAAGCATTTGTGGGGTGAATGGGATGAAAATATTTAGATTCAATTAAATATAAAGCATGCTAGGATGAATTATATACTTAATATCAGAGTGAAAACATGAATATTGTTTATAAGCTAGACCAGAGTGTATTCAAACAATTTCATCCCTTAATCTTCTTTAAACAATAGAGATAGAACTACATGTGGAAAATTGGGAAAATAATAATTTTACATGAGAGGAAACTTCACCAATTGCCTAACACAGGAATCCCATAACAAAATTCCGTATTAATCGAATTGGTCACTTCATTACATGCAAAAATTTACATCAAGGATCTTCTTTCTTCATATGAGTTCCAAACCTTTGTAATTTGATATATGAAGTATTTACACAATTTCGTAAAAATATATTGATTTTTGAATATCAATATGTTTCTATAAAATATCCTAAAAAAATTGTTTAAAAATATAATAGAACAATACAGGAAAATTAAATTGCTAAAGCTCTCTGGCACTGATTTTGAGGATTCTAATTATGAATTGGACTAAAAATGTTGTTTCTTTATTGTTGAAGATGAATAAATTTTTGCTCAAGAGGTTGACATAATTTATCCCATCTGTCTTCATCTAGGGTGGAGAGCTTGATTAAATTTCTATAGGTTTCATCCACCTCGGTATATTTCTAGAAAGTGGGCTTGACTATAAACGGACATTTTATTTCATGGTTGATAAGTAAGTCGAACTTCAAACCTTCCATGTAATATTTCCCTGTAATGGTTCCATTTATGGTGGAAAATTTTGATTTATCTCTTGCTATGGAATATAAATTTTGTTGATAATTCTCTACTTGAACTAATTTACCTCCCATTCCATTTAAACCCAGAAGCACCTTTTGATGAAGTATATTGAAATTTCTGTGGAATTTTTTAATGTTAGCCTCCAATTTATGATATTTACTCTCTAACTGTAGCATTGAATTCCTTTTCGTAAGAACTCTTCTTACCTCAACAGTTGTCTTAGTTCTGTCTACAATATCATATTCTTCTACTTCTTCTTTTGTGTCTGAATTCAGAATTCTTATTAGGGTGGTAGCTTCACTTGGTTTCTGACCCAAACTTTCCTTTATATCTTCTATAAACTCTTCCAATTTCTACACCAATTTCTCTTGCTTGAAAATAATTTCAATGGAAGGCAAAATTTCAATCATAACTTCATTAAAATCTACCGAGATGTGTTCCTTTGCTTTTGCAATTGTTTGTGCCATGGAAGGTTCATTCTCTAAAAGTTCAATTCTCTAAGTTAATATGTGAGTTTTTTGAATCTTTGACAAATACACATTATCAATTTTTAATTTTTTCTCTTGGAGATTATTAAGTTGAGCTTTTAGATTTTCAATCACCTTCCCTCTGATAGACAAGTCTTCCATAGCTCTGATTAATTCTCCTGATGTATCTGTAGATTGTGTCTCTGTTGTAGTAGTTGTTGAAGTAGAAGCCCCTGTTGTTGATGTACCTATAATTGGAATTATTCTGAGAGGAATGAATGCTAATTTAGTTTATTTTTGTTTCTCCTTCAGTATTTTTTCTATTTCAGTCTCCATTTCTTTAATTTGTCCATTATGTTCAATAATTGTTTTGAACATAAATTCTTTTTCCTTTTCTCGTTGACTAACTCCCTTTGTTTGTGGATCTTCAATAGATGGAAATTTGAGTTGCTTCTTTAGGGTTGCAATGTCAACATTTTTTCTCTTAATGATCTCCTGAGCAGATTTTCCATTACTAGGATCATATCCTAGTTTTATCACTAAAACCTCTAAAGACTTTATCTTAGTGTCTTTAGCTAAACAACATATTTTTTCTAATTTTAATTGAGACTGAATGTTGTTGACTGAAGCCTGAAGTCTAGATGCTTCCATTGTTGAGTTTGTCAAGGTAGAATATAACATCTCACTTGTTTTCTTGTGCATATCCATCTAATCAATATGATGGATTTGGTCAATGTTAAAAGAAAAGATATAATTTTTTTAGTCCTCTGCAATTTTACGAAAATGAACTTCAACTTCAAGGAAATCTATCTGCATTTTTCCTTTCTCAGTGTCAAAATTAGAGAGAAGATTGTGTTCTGATGAAGTTGTTTGCTTCCAACACTAAGAATAGCTTGTTCCTTTCAAAATTTCATTCTTCATTTTGATTTCCTTATACCTTGAAAATATATTTGGTTCAGCTTGATCATGGACAAATTCTCTTGATTGAGATGTTTCGAGTGGTTCTTAAGAAGCTGATGATGATGGTGACCTTATGAAAATGTCTTCATTTCGAGGGAAAGTAGAAGTATAAGTACCTACCAAGACTATTGTAGACTGTACATTTTATTCCTGCAAAGATTCATCTATTGGATTGGTTGTCTTCCTCTTTTTGTATATTTGAAATTATTTCCCCTGAATTTATGAAAATGAAGGGGAAACATCCTCCGTTGGTATTTTATCTTTCTTTTCATGTGGCACAGGAGTCCGTGATTTCGTAGTAGAAAGTACCCTTTCTTCTACCTCCTGCAATGTATTTTATTTCCATTGATCTTGGTTCATATATTTACCAATTTCAGGTTTGGGAGTATGAGTATAAGGAGTAGTTTTTTACTCTACTCTCAACTTTGAGATTATTCCTAAAGGATCATATGACCAAGTGAAACTGAGTTTAAATTTCATTTTTTTGAGTCAAAGATATGCCTCTTTCGCTATTGTCCTGGCATTACAGATGAAAGGCCAAACTTGTTTTTTGATTTTGAGTTGAGATTTCGTTTTGGCTCTCACAAAGTGCAGCTTGTCCATATTTATCATTTGCATAATATAATCCAATGCAAAAATTCTTATAGGAACAAATTTAGGCAACCTATATGGAGGAAATTCACATCCATACACTCTAATCTCAATGTAGTTTTGATACATGTATGAGACATCTATCTTTGTTTGTTCACTGTGATGTATAATTCTCTTAATTTTAGGTCCAAATCTAGGTTCAACATCGTTGTTAAGCAGGCAAGAAACTATGTACAAAATTGGTCCACATAATCACTGAATTTTAATTCATTTGTATGCTTCCTTACCAAGGAAATCCAATGAATCACTCACTGTGCATTTCCATATTCATCGAGTATTTGTAGTGGAAATTGAAATCTATCTGCTTGCTGGAATAAGAATAAGTAAACTAAAACTGAAGCATGCTTGAAGACTCCTTCTATAGAAAACTTGAGGAATTGTTCATGGATGACCTATGCTAAGAATTCACTGTAATGAAAAATGACAGAAGTTTTTTCTCCTTTTGAGGATACTCATATAAAACCTAAAATGGCTTCATCACCCATTGATCGGTTTGATATCCCAATAAACAAGAAACTATAGAAATTACTTGTTTTTTCATTTAAGGAAACAATGAGGATGGATAAGGAGGGTTTATTTTTGGTAATTGGACATTGTCATGTAAAAATATATCAAAAATGTTGGCTCTACGGGGAAAAGTGGGGTTTTTGTAGTGTTCCATGAGGGAATCTACTTAAAATGGTTTAAGAGAGATTGGATTTTGGATCTAAAGCATATGACATATGGAGTCAGGGGTAATTTTGAAGAAGATGTCATTGTTCTGGGCTACAATTTCTCTTTGACTGGGTATGTACCTGAAATGACACCATGAGACAAATTTTGGAAAATGACGGGTTTACGGAAAAATTAATTAAGGGAAGGAAGGAGTCCCACAAACTCAATTCATAATTGAGATCAACATAGTTTTTTTTTAACCAATTGTGGTGTTCGTAGAGATCAAACTCACAATTGCTTTCAGAGATTTATATTGTTGATCCACTAAGGGCTGGTGGTCTAGGTCAATTACAGGGGGAAGCATACGCTTTTCCACTGTGGCTTTCGATTTAGCTTTTCATGACATGTTGAAAATAAATGAAATGTAAAACTGTAATTGTTCGGGAGTTGGTCAGATGAAAATAGTTAGGCTTGATAACTAGCTATAGTAGCAGGTTTAGTCATTCAACGTTGTGGAACAATAGAGTAAAGGAAAATTCAATGGTGTTTTGCTTTATTTTATAAGAAATATCATTTACCATTGAGAGTTATTCGCTTAATAGAGTGATTTAATTAATTTGGAAATGATTATGTCTGAAACAGTTGCTTAATGGTTGAATGATATGTAAAGGATGTGACACTTGGTGGGTGCAGATTAGAGTGGAGGGAGCGGGTTTGATACCTGATATTAGATGGAAGGAGGAAGGTGGATTTCGAAGGGGGGGTGAGTTGTAAGTGGTTTAGGCAAAGGGGGATCTGAAATTGATGAGGTGGTGGCATGTTGCTAGAGCGAGATTGATGGAATCTGCTTGTCAGACCACCCCCCCCCCTCCCAGCCCTCTTTGATTAAACTTCAGAGGGCAAAGAATGTCTGAAATAATCGGAAATCGGTGATATGGGTGGGATAGATCGTGGTACTTGATTATAGTGCGGTGTTTATTACATATGCCGAAAGAGTCATGTCAAAATAAATTTATTAACAATATAGGTAATCATGATTAAAATTTGTGATTTAACTAATTAAACTCAATTTATTTAACATCTAATGCAACA
Organism: Pinus taeda; assembly: GCA_000404065.3. Classification (NCBI taxonomy): domain Eukaryota; kingdom Viridiplantae; phylum Streptophyta; class Pinopsida; order Pinales; family Pinaceae; genus Pinus; species Pinus taeda. The sequence continues at coordinate 377,920 of APFE030633081.1, read as the reverse complement.
TTTGATCTAGCATCACATATTTCAATTTTTCTACGGGTTTTTCTTCATTTTTTATTATGTTTTGGAATATATATCTAATTTTATTTTAAATTCCCTTTTTCATCTTGTATTTTTTTTTTTAATAATTTGTAGAATGAACCATTATTTACAACATCTCATGACATGAAAATCAACAAATAATCATCAATTGATCTTATAAACTATAGGACCCTAACACCTCCCCATATCACGTTCTAACTCAGAATCAGAACATGCATTAAGTTGTGAAGCTTTCAGCTTGACCACTAATGACTACTTGGCAGGCACTCATTTGTCAGTGTTATGAGTGGGGTTCTTGTGGAACTCACACCACTTTCCTATAAATTTATTTTTCTTTGTAGTGTCATTCTTTGCTTGCAGCTTGATGGGTTTTCCTGGGCCACTCCACCTTAGCCTTATCCTTTTTTCTACGGTTTGGGCGTGTTCTAATTCACAAATCCAAAGTCGTGCTTCTTTTGTTCAAATGTTTGTTCAGTCATGGTAGAATATTGGTATGCTACACCAAGTGACGAGATGTCCACCATTTATTCATGAATGTATTGTGCAGAAAAACGTAGTAATTGAGGACCAAGTGTCACTAAGAGTATCTTATACCCAACTTTGTGCACAGAGTATGAATAATATTTTCAAACTCATCCACATCTTGGTTCCTTTGCAACATAGTGTGGTCCATTGTTTGTACTTGTCCTCATAGCTCCTTGCGGGGCAATATTGTTCCTTTACAACATCTCAAAAAGAGTTCCAAGAGGAGGAAACTGTAAACGTAGAGGGATAGTCGACCCCTTTTTCACAATAAGTTTTCCATCATCTCATTCCTTTGTTGCTCGAGAGCTTCTTCAGGCAACTATTTGATAGGATGTCATGGTCCCATGTATTTATTTTCTTCAACTGTCAAAGGTTGTGAATGTCTGTGGGGGTGTTCTTACAAACACTCAACTAGTTCAAGTCCTAACTCCTTATACCTTGACCTCATTCGGGACATGCGTTAAAAAACAGAGAAAGAGAAAACTGCTCTGATACCAGTGATCTAGATTTATGAAGGAATGAAATGAAGCACAGATATAAACAAAAACACATAGCTACATTGAAAATAGAACTTCAATTCATTAATAACAAAGTACTAAAAATTGTTTACATGTAGAATGGAAATAAACTAGCTTAGGTGAGGGTGGCTTATCTATAAGAAACAATGTGGCGGCTACATGTCTTATGAACTATGTTACAATGATGCTCTTAGGCCTATTTATTATTTAAAAACAATAGAAAACCCTAAACATCTAAAAACCTAACCCTAGGAGTTGAAACACCAAAATTTTGTTGTCCCCATTGGGGAAAATTGATACATCAACTTCTCGAGGTAATAATTTTTACATACGATCTCTTTAAAATAAACACCCTACTACATTGGCATATGGAATTCGAGACATATAATCCTTTCCTTCATCTGTATTAGGACATAAACTCGAAGAAAGCTTAAAATGGGAAGCGAAAGGGACTGGAACAGGCTTCACATTATCCATACCAAACCTCAAAAGTATTTTCTCAATATACTTTTGTTGTGATAGCCATAGCTTACCATTGCTCCTGTCTCTGAAAATCTCCATGCCCAAAATCTGTCTTGCTGCTCATAGATCTTTCATATCAAATGTCCTTGCCATCTGAGCCTTCAACCTGTTGATTTCTTCTATGCTTTTGCTTGCTAAAAGCATATCGTCAACATACAATACCAAGATAATGAATATGCCATTATTCAAATGTTTAAAATAAACACAATGATCATATTCACTTCTAACATATTTCTGACTCAACATGAAAGAATCAAACTTCTTATACCACTGCCGAGGCGACTGCTTCATGCCATATAATGACTTCTTGAGCCTGCAGACAAATTTCTCATTGCGATGCTGAACAAACCCTTCCGGTTGTTCCATATATATTTCCTCATCTAAATCACCATGTAGAAATGCAGTCTTAACATCTAACTGCTGCAACTCTAAATCAAACAAATCCACTAATGCTAACACAATTCTAATTGAAACAATTTTAACCACTGGCAAAAAAATCTCATGAAATTCAATACCATCTTTCTGAGAAAACCCTTTTGCAACCAGTCGTGCTTTGTACCTGTCTTCCATATCATTCACACCCCGTTTCAGCTTGAAGACCCATTTACACCCCACAGTTTTCCTACCTTTTGGAAGCTCCACCAGATCCCATGTGCCGTTCTTACTCAAGGCCATCATTTCGTCCTTCATGGATGCTTTCCACTTGTCACTTTTCGAACCTTCTATTGCTTCCTAATAGCACAGAGGTTCATTGTCATTAGCAGTAAATGCAACAGAAGTGACATAATCATCATACCTTCTCAGTGGCCGTTTGATTCTTGTCGACCTCCTTAAGGATGTTTCTGGCGCTTCCTCGATTGGCTGACTACCCTCTATAGGAACTTCTTTCCAATCAGTATCTGAGACCTGTTCATGATCTAAACCTGAACCCTATTCATATTCTGGTTCTGAAACCTGTTCATGACTAGTATCTGAACTATGGTCATCATGACTATCATTAGAAATACTATCAAACTGAATGTGCTGAAAGTCAGATACATCATGTTGTTTCAATCGAATATCTACATCTAACTGTACAAGAGAGGATTCATTAAACTTTATATCTCTGATGATGATGATTTTGCAGGTAGTAGGATCCCACAATCTATATCCCTTTGTTCCAACACCATACCCAACACAGATATACCTTTTAGACTTTGGATCTGACTTAGTTTGCTGATGTTTAGGCACTAGAGCATATGCATCACAACCAAACACTCTGAGTTTAGAATAGTCACAAGGGTGTCCTTTCCATACCTCTTGCGGAATCTTGCAGTCTATCGTCATCGATGGAGATCGGTTTATCACATAACAAGCTGTTGCCACCGCTTTCGTCCACAACTCCTTCTGCAACCTGGCGTTACTCAGCATACTCCTGGCTCTCTCTAGAAGAGTCCTGTTCATGCGTTCAGCAACTCCATTTTGATGAGGAGTATAAACCGTGGTCTTATGCCTCTCGATCCCTGCATCCTTGCAATAGCTGTCAAACTCCTTTGAAGTAAACTCACCACCATTGTCAGTTCGTAAACATTTTATTGTTCTACCAGTGCTGTTTTCTACCAATGCTCTAAACTGCTTGAAAACTAAAAAAACGTCAGACTTTCTTTTCAACATGTAGACCCAAACCTTCCTAGAAAAGTCATCAATGAATGATACAAAATAAGACGAACCACCATATGAGGTTGTAGGGGCTGGTCCCCAAACATCTGAATGGATATAATCAAGTATGCCTTTACTAGTATGTTTGCTTGTTTAAACTTTTGTTTAGTTTGTTTACCAAACAGACAATGCTTACAGAAATCTAATTTCCAGACTTCAAATTTGGAAGTAACTTGCAATCAGCCAAAATTTTTAACCCTCTCTCACTCATATGCCCCAATCTTTGATGCCATAGGTGAATGGAGTTACTGTCATGTGCAAACAAAGTAGACACAAAATTTAACCCTGTACCTCCTTCTAACTGAAATAGATTTCCTACTTTCTTAGCTTTCATAACTAGTAAGATGCCTCTGTAAATTTTCATTACTCCACCTTGAATTACAGTTTTATACCCATTTGAATCAAGTGCTCCTAATGAAATCAAGTTTTTTCTTAAATCTGGTACATGCCTCACATCAGTTAATATTCTAGCTGTCCCATCAAAAATTTGTAGTTGTATGCTCCCAATCCCCACAATATTACATGTTACATCATTAACCATGTACACAACTCCATCATTAATTGTTTTATATTCCTTAAACCATTCTTTATGGATACACATGTGGTTTGATACCCCGGAATCTAACAACCAATGTTGACCATGATTTGACACATTAACTGATAATACTTCATCACTCATACCTGAACCAGATGTACTCCAAGTTCAAGCTTTCCAAGAAGCCACACGGATACTCCATCTCTAGCATAATTGACCCTGCAGTTAAATTAGCCACCCAGATATTGGTAGGGAAAATCATGAGGAAGTGTTGTGCAAACAAAGTGTCAGCATCGGTTGTATCTTTAGCGGTCAAGTGCGTGAAGCGCATACAATTTAATTGGGCAAGCTACCTTTGCAGTGAGTTCCTCGTGAACTACAGAGAAGTGCAAGACTAAAGCTAGTCCTTCCACTATGTATGGCTATTTTTGTCGATTGTACTAGTTGCGTGGGACTTACTGAAGGACAGTTAGTTTCCACCAATTGCACCAGAGCTGCCAGAAGCAGTGAAGTTGACTTTGCTCTAGGCCACAAAGGACCCCCAAAGGGTCAAGGACAACAAGATATTCTCGATTCTCATGGAGTCAAGCATCCATACTACAATAAACCTTAAGTTGTAGCTCTCACCAACTATATTTGAGTAGTTGTCTGAATATGTGGAGTTCAAGGCGAAATTCTACTACGTTACTGCTACAATCAACCTCAAGTTGCAGCTCTCACCAACTATCTTTGAGTAGTTTTCTGAATATGTGGAGTTCAAGGCAAAATTCAACTACATTTCCATCAGAGCAAGGAAGGATCCCACAAAAAAATGGTATGATCTTCCATACCTGGCAACAGATGATGCAATCACTGCAGTTCTAGAGAGTTGGCTAGCAAAGTAGTGCATGGTTTCAGACTTATCGATTGGGTCTAGTAAGTCTTTCACGAAGCAGAAAAAGGAAGATGCCAAATCAAATATGGAGTAGTTGGCTGAAAACCAGAGGAAGGAAGCTGAGGACAAAGCCAAAGCAGAGCGTGCTGCCAAAAAGTAGGCAAACGGGGAGGAGGAAGAGGAAGAGCGCGACTCTGATAGGAGTCAGAAGTCACCTTCTCCATAGACAGATGAGGAGGAGTAGCACTTGGAACATGGAGGAGCAGACCCGAAAACTACTCCATTATGGGTTAAGCACACAAGGAAGCAGCAGAAAGTAGGGTTGTGGAAGAAGTCCAAGTTTAGCAAATCATCCCTTGACCCAATCACCTTGACAGAGGGTGATTTGAATAATATCAGTGATACAGTGAGGGACGAGACTGTGGAACTACTGCAGCAGTTCGAGCAGTAGTAGAAACAAGCCTTGGTTTCCATTCAAGTAGGTCTGTACAAGCTGCAGATCCAGGCTACTCAGGCGTAGATCAATGTAGGGTGAGGCAACGTGACGTCAAGAAATTTGGTGCCTGGAACCTCAGATGTTGTAGAGATGGTCCATTCAATGGATTCCCGGGTCGTCGTGCTACCAGATGGCGCAATGATTGTAGAAACAGAGGCTAATAGGGCCACTATCAGTGCCGTCAAGAAAGTTGGGTTTAACTTGGCTACGCTTCCAAGTGAAGCCCTTCACACCCTACAGAATGGTTTGATCGAGGAACTTCAAGATTAGGAACAACGCGCAATGAATTTTATCAGTAAGCATAAGGTGGACAATGCCCAGATGTTCATAGAAAATACATCCACAATTGATCTTCATAATAAGATCACAGAGAATAATGAATGCACAATAGCTGTGGTGGCTGAGGCATGCCAGACTGTTCCAGAGCTTAACATCCCAGAAGATGCGATAGTCAATGCAAGGATTTGGAAGTTCACTGCAGGTGTGCGTGAGGCAAAAACAGAACTGGCTAAGGTTTAGTTTGAGTTGAACCTTAAGATCACAGAACTTGAGTTATGGGCCTAGCCTTCGACTCTACCAGAAGTCAAAGAGAAGTACGAAAGTGCTGTCAAAGATGTTGTTGTAGTTTTCATTACTGCAGTAAAGGATTTCATTGTGCTCTTCAAACAGGCACTCAAAATAGTTACTAATTTGCAGGAAGATCCTAACCTACAAAGACTAGAAACTAAGGCATGGGAGCTGCAGCAGAGGTACAATGAATTTAAAGTGACGACGTGCACCATCGACATCATGCAGAGGTTGGCGAAGCTACAAGAAGCAAAGGCACTAAAGGAATAGGTGGACATAGCTCAGCGAAAGGAGGCAGTACTAAAGGCCAGATTGGGGCCTTGTCTAGAGGAATCCTATGTGCTCATGGCCTCCATTGAGGGAAAATTGGCCAGTATGCAGGTGACACAATAGAAAATACAAGAAGACAGCACAAAACCAGTGAAAAAGTAGTTGGTCGAGCAGGATATGTAGGCGGCGACATAGTGTACCGCTGAGTTTGCAGTAGCACAGGTGGAGCTGGGAGGTATTCACAACAAGATATTTACACTGGCCGAGTGACTTGGGGCAAGTCACCAGATTTTTGTGTTGGGGACCTATTGGGAATGGGTTCCCTAGGGTCAATTTTGGGGTTAAAAGCCCACGTTTTGGGGCTAAAGGCCCAATTTTTGTATAAAGAATGTAAATTCTCCATATTTTGTGATTGCGGAGTGAAAATATGTAAATAGTCAAAAAGGGTTTTCCACCCTTAGTTTAGGTAGCTTGTGTCGACTTGATGATATCCATCCTTGCTTCATGGACCATGGGAATCTATAAAAAGGGATTCTTAGAAGAGTCTAATTCATTTTAGTTCTGAGTAATTTTTTGGGCAATTAATCAATGTAATGGGTTTGTGAGAGCTAAGAGCAAAGAGTCTTAGCATAGGAAGAGGCTCCGCAATTTAGTACACAGAGGCCTAGGGTAGAAGTCCACAGTTGAGTGTGCAGACCCTTGCAGCTGTGTGCGCAGGGAAGCTAGAGTTTGTATTGGAGATCTAAACCATCAATAAAGGGAATTATTCTGATCTTTGTATGAGATATTTTTACTTCTAGTATGAATGTATGCAATTACATTATGTTGAATATTAGGTTTATGATTTAATGCTATATTGATGCATGAATCTATGTGTTTTACTTTTCCATATGAACACAAGTAAGAATATCTATTTACACGTAGATAATAATAATTCATGTTGAAGTTAATCAATACTTAAGCTAATCTGGGTAGACACAGAAGTAAGAGTAATTACAGAGGTGCGTAACCATCTGAGTTGCATATTTAGGGTTTGCGAAGGATGATCATAGACCTTCGTGAAGGTTCCAAAGCCAAATAAGAGAAGTACATTGACAAGCCCTAAAAGGCTTATCGGCTTGCACGAAGGAAGGGTTAGGGTATAAAACGACATCACAACTATCTCAGGGTGTGGAAAATTGGTTCATGCATCCTCCCATACTACTTCATGTGAAATTTTAGTCTGTGCTCCACGAATTGATGCCAAAAGGGCTAGTAGTGTAGGGATTTGCTTAGCTAATTAACGTTGAACTTAGGTTAGGGCCCATCAAGCCAATAAACATAAAGGACAAATAGTTTCAAGAAGGTGACTATGCTTTATTGTATGATTCCATATATAAGGATTTTAAAGGCAAGTAAAGGACTAGATGGTTAGGGCCTTATGTCATAGAAAAATGGCATGATAATGGTTCAGTACAGATAATAACCATTGATGCATAGGCTATCCCTTTACTTGTCAATGGGAACAGATTGAAGGTCTACAGGAAGCCCTTGTTAAAGCAAGAATTCATCAATGGCGTCAACAAGACAGTGATGGTGGTGGAGCAAGTCTCAGCTTCTACTCCATCAAGTCCCCGAAAAAAATAAAAAGAAAAGAAAAGAAGACTTAGGTGAAAACCTCCATGAGGCACCTGAGTCCCACTGTTGGGTTGAAAACCTCTTGAGGCAGCCCAGTGGTGTTGAAAAAAGAAAATAATAAAAATATCTCTGGGTGAAAATCTCTTTTGAGGCACCTAGGGCAAGCAGCTAGGATGACAACCTCTTGGAGGCAGACTAGTTGTTTTAAAAAATAAATAAATAAAGAGAGAAAAGAAAATTTTGAAAATTTTGTTTGCAGGTCAACAGGATGAGGATCAAAGCAACTAGAGAGCAGCATAAGGACCTATAAAATTCATATTTTCATTCCTCCATCCCATATTCTTCATTATCCCATCAATCCCTCCATTTATGAACTCCTCCAGCTCAGTGTACATAGACTCTGTGTTTTCTATAGGATTCCCTGGAAACCTACAGGGGTTTCCTATAGGAATTACAGTGGCTTGGGAATCCCAAGAAAAGTGACGCTAGAGCAAGGGGATGACCAACCTATTCAAAAACTGAAATGTTTACTCCACCATCTCATCACCATGCCTCTCACCACCATGTTACCCTTGCATTCATCCAATAAGTTAATTCCAAAAAGATTACAGTTTTCAAAAAAGAAAAAAACAAATAGAAGAGGGGGAGAACCGAGGACAAGGGAACATACCTGAAGGCTATACCTCTCACCTACCAATAACTAGACCCCTTCTCTACCCATGAAAAAAATCCTCATGCTCTAGAAGTGAAGAAAGAATGAAATTTTAGGGGAGAGGTAGCTACAGGACATCTTGTAGGTTTCGTATAGGAAATCCTATAACAGCCTATCAGATAAAAGGGAATTTCATAGGGTTGCAGTCATCTTTAGCATAGGGATCCAAATGTTAAGGAAGTTCCTCCAGAGCTCAACAACAGTAGTAGGATCATCAGGATCATTCTCCAATACCTACACATCAAAGGAAACAACCATCGAAAGAGGCCAATACAAAAAATATGCAACAAATACACAGCACAGGGACACCATTCTTCAAAAAGCAGCAACATCAAAGAATATTACCCATAGCTATGTCATCTTGCTTATGCTATCTCTTTAGCATGATATGATAAAAAATGTAGGATTATGCAAGAGTTGGTTTTATAAGCAAAGGTGGCCAATTAACTTGGCCACCTTCGGCTAGTTGACGAGGAGAAAATAGTTAGACAACTTCGCACATGGCAATAGTCAAATCAGAGTAAAAAGGAGATAACACCAAAAATGATTAAATTACAGATGATCGAAGTGGGAGATGATTACAAGGTAAGGAGGAATGACAGAGTGATAGTGGGACCAACGATCCAAAAGTGGGTGCTTATACTTTGGCAGCTAGCACATCATCCCACACGATCACCCATATGAGGAAATAAAACATTGATTTCCATGCAAAGTAGGAATTCTCAATCTTTAGGATTCATCGAAACAAGGTCGCTCTCAGCCTCTTGAAGCATCATCTACAAGAAGGACAATGAGTATTTTGCAGCGCAAAGCCACCTACAGGATCCTACGGGAAGACCTAAGAGATCCTATGGGAAGACTTACAGGATACAGAGCAGTCATCTACAGAATTATCAGTGGGCATTTAAGGAGGAAGGATCAAAGGTTTTCCTCATCAAAAAGTAACCATGAGGTAGGAACTATACCTTCCCATTTTTTCCATTTAAAAATAAAGAAAAAATCCTCCATTTGGTTATAGGAAGTTGCAGTATAGGAGAATTATATTGCAGTGTTCTCATTTAATTTGTCTCACCCACTAGATTCTTGAATTATACCCATACAAGCCTCCATAATTACCAAAGAAAAATTACAGGGGTTTTAACAAGAGGGAACCCACAAACACAGTAATAATTCATCAGCACCCTCCTATAGTAGAAATATTCACCATGCACAATTGGATGGGTTTCTTTGAAAGAATGAGGGGATACGATGATGAGGTGGCCAAAGACTTTGCTCTCTCACTCATACCCCTCACTAAAACCCATGCCACTACTGTAGTAGAAATCCTATCAGTATAAATCACCCCTGAAATCATAAGAAGATTCACCAAACTTCCTTTAGGGTTGCCTTGGAGAAAAGAAGATAAGGGTAACAACACCCTTGCAAAGAAGAAATTATTTTTGGAAGGGAAGGAGGCAATGGAGGACAAAAATGGGTTTAGAAGAGGAATCCTTCCATACCCTTGGAATGGAATTAGATACCACCTCATTAAATATATATCATGTGAAGGGAGATACAATGTGGTGTATGGATACCATTTCAGGCTTCTCCAAGAACTGAGATTTGGAGCAGACACACCTCCTCAAAACAAAATAAGTATACTCTACTTTCTTCTTCAATAAATGATAGATATGAGCATTAAAGTGTAAGAAGGAAAACATCAATAGCTAGCCAATCATGGGTTAATCAAACTTATCCTAGAAGATGCTCTCCAAAACCTAAGACTTCCTATTACATGGAAAACTTTCAGAGACATGCAGGAAGAGGGATAAATAACAACCCTTGAATATGACAAAATCCCCACTACTAATAAGAGGGATGAAGAGGAAACAAAGGAGGAAAAATAGGAAGAAAAGGAGGAAAATGAAAAAGAGACAGAAGAAGAAACAAAAGAAGGAACAGATGAACAGAGTGAGGAACTGGAGGAAGAAGAGGAAGAGAAGGACACGGATGGGGAGGAAAATGGAAAAGAGGAAGCATAACAAAAAGAAGAATAGAGGTCCACAGTTCAAGGCAAATAGGAGGAAGAATCACCAAGGGAATCCCCAAAACCCACTGAGAAAGAAGCAACAACTACTCTTACTACCCTAAGTACACATGTCAAGCCAAAAGGGAAGAGACAAAGACAAACCCCATTGTACTTTAGGACAAGAAAAAACACAATAATCAGGTAAGGAAGACCTCAAACACCCACCAAAATTCCTATTTTCATTGAAGACTCACCAAAGCATCAAGAGAAGATAGCTCCTCTTGAGAAAAATAAAGGAGAAGGGTCATCAGGACAAGCCTCTCCCAAATCTCCCATCATCTATGTTAGGAGGCATGTCACAAGGTTTGCCTCATCAAAGGGAAAAGGTCTCTTATAGGAGACACAGAAGGACCTATAGGAAGCAGAGGCCATCCTACAGGAAACTCTGCTAAACCTACATGAAACTCAGAAAATGGACCAAGAAGGTATCACTCAGCAAGAAACAAAGAAGGAAGACCCAGAATTGAGAGAACCTAGTCCTCAACCCAACCTTGAATCTTACTAAAAGTTCATTGAAGGGGGTAGGTTCATCCCATAGAAATTTTCCATCCCCTTATTCTTTGAGCTTGAAAAAGAAAGGGCAAGAACACACAAGTGGATGCAAATTGCCAAATCTAACGGAGTGGAGGATGTGGGCCACATGGAGGAGAAAGTAAAGTAGATGCACAAAGAACTGAGTAGCATAAGGGATAGAGAGGCAATGATGAAAGTGCAGTTGGAAGCAAAGAATGCACGGCAAAGGGGACAGTTACAATAAAGGGAAAGCTAGTTGGAAGCTATGGCCATTTTATTTGTAGAGACAATCTAGTGCAAGATGCCAACAAAGTTTATGCCTTGTATCTTAAGGAATAGTGGCTACAATTCCAAATTAAGATTTTGGCACAGAGAGGAACTATGTCTTTCCAAGAGTACAAACAATTCATTGATCTCTGTGATCAAAGCACCCTAGAAGATAGAGAAAAAATGTCTGACTTTTACCTACACAGCTTGGCCTTGACATATTTAAATGTGTGGGACCCAAATTAAAAACTAGGTGACTTGAAATTGATGGCCTTAGCATCATGGATGAATCATGAGGAGGCAAGAGCTACAGAGATAAAAAAAGGTAATGGAAATAGAAGAGACGGAACCCCTCATGATAGGAGCTGAGCAATCTAACCTAACAACTGCCATCAACACCCACAACCTGATTGCAAATGACCCTAATCTTGCACCTAGGCAGCTTACTTCTCAAGAGCAAGCAATCACGCACTTTGAAGACATGTTCAGGCTATTAGGAGATGAAACATGCAAGCTTGCCAAAGGAGGTGGAACACCTTTCCTTACAACCTAAAAATAAGAGAATACCATTCTCCTCGGAGAATGAGAGAGGCACCAAACAGAACACCCATGTACAAGAAATCTCTACAAAGAATCAAAGTCAATTGGATTGACTTGAGACTCAGTCCACCACTGCTCTTAGGAATGGTGGAAGGAAAGAAAGATGAGGAAGAAAGAAAGCAGTGGGAAGAGATAGAGAGGAAGGCGGGATTTTATTACCAGGAAGAAGAAAGTACAACAGAAGCATGGAATGTCAAGGAGGTCACTAGAGAAATGAAGGACATGGATATAGATTGAGTTACTCAGAGGATGAGCAACACTTTCAGTATGGGGGTGATGATGAGCCTCATCATTGGGTAAGTATATGGACCTTAATACACCTCCAAGCTTATTAAAATCAATTCTTCTCATAATTCCTTACATATTTTAATTATATTTTTCTTAATGAGATGAGTAAAAGTAAGATGTTATGTCTAGTGGTCTAATGTGCATTGATTGCGGGTTTTTGAGAAAACAATCATGGCAATTTTGGCTAATTAAGGGAAGAAACTCGAATGAGACAAGGAGGATAGATTGTAGGATATATATCCTCCTCATTTAATCCTCACTCATTCGAATATTCCTCCATCAAATCACACTATCTCGGAGTTGTAAGCAGCTGAGCCTTGAAGGTTAAAAGAAAACCGAGTCAGTGACATTTAAGAGTGAGTTCATCTTGATATTGGGAGCCAAGCATCCCTAGATTTAAGCAAGTCGTTGGAGACTTCAGTTGTATAAATAAGAAGGCCCAGAGCTTCATTAGGATTCAGATTTTCTTATGTAAAGATCACTAAGCATTTTCGAGTTCAAGACTTGTGGAAGACATTGTTATGTAAATTTTCTAATATGATAATGAGAATGATAATTTCCTTTATCCGACACTGAGTTGACTCGTAGGGTTTAATCTCTTGGGTTAGGGCCTGACCCTAGCAGAAAAGGCTCCTCTTCTTGTACTTGTATGTTTAGTTGATTTCATAGATTAATGGTTGAATTTGTTATAGAATTATTTCATTGCAAGTAGTTGTGAATTTGTATTAGTTTGCTTCCATTTGTGTCATACTTTATCAGTAGCTTAGAAAAATAAAGGAATACCAAAAATTTCTTAGCATGTGGACTTGGCCCAACTCCTCCCTTCAGGGACCATGGTTTGAGGAAAGAACTCCTATGCAACCCTAAAAAGACAGAATTCATATTTCTCATGGAATTTATGGTTTTCTGCTACTTAGGCCAACATATTTTTAGTTTTCAAGAATAGGATTCAATTGTCATCTCTGATATTTTCAGCCTTGTATTAGATCTTATAGTGTTTCACATTATTTTGCAAGTATTTCTATGCATGAGCTAGGCAACTAGATATTGAAATTCTATTTTCTTTAGTTGATTGAAAACATTTCTTATTTGACATCATTCATGGATAAATGCCAGTGATTGATGTAGTGTAGGGAGATCTCATGACCAGCAACCCCATCCTAACCTCATCCATCCATGATCCTTACTTTTTCCACTAAGTCCCTCAAACAATTTATCCTTCCATAAGAACAACTTTCTAGGTTTGTTGAGCAAATACAACCATCTTACAAGCTCTATTTTGAGCTCTGAAGAAGTCTTAGTCACTCCCTTGCCTTATTTCTCCCACCATTCACCCTCTCTAAGCCCTACACCACCTTCCAAATCACTCATATTTCTCTTGGCTTGATCCTATAGGATTACAGGGGATCCTGTAAGAGCATTAGGACATCTTGTAGGATGACTTGTAGTGGCCTGTTTCAAGGATGAATTGTGAAAAAGAATCCAAGAAGATAGGAGAAGACCCCTACTTGCCTCCCAAGCCATTTAACCTTTCACCACCATATCTAACCTACCTTCAACATCACCAAGAGGATTTAGCGTTCATATTTTTCACACAAAAAGGACAAAAAGTTAAAAAGAGTTATTATGTTCATTTACATGCACAACATTAGTGTTTGGTTATTTCAGATTGCATGCCTAGGACAATAGGATTACATACATGTTAACTTAGAATTATTTTGAAGCAAAGCCTCTTGGAAATTACTTAGATGAGTGGTGTTTTTAAGCATTTCATTTCAGTCTTTCCTTACTATAGTAGACATGATTCCAGTTACTGCAAATTTCCCTTTTCCTTAATGGTAATCAAGCTTCTTTTGAATCAATAGAACGTTGTTTTGAGAAAACATAGTGGTTTATCACCAGCTTAGAAGTGAAAAAGAGTGGACCCATCGCATCTGCTTATGTATACAACATTGTCACCTCAAATTTTGTATGAACCTGTTGTGTTGTACAACAACCCCCCATTTCATAAAATTTTTCTTTCTAACTATAATATGAAATGGGCCCCTTTTAAACATAGATGTGTGAATAAATTGGTATCAACTCATCATTAGAAAATTCCTCATCAAAAGGTCCAATGGAAATTTTATATTATAAACCTTTTGAACTAATGAAATTGGTCTTATGAATAAATATAAAATTATTTATTATTGTGATAAAGTGATCATAAGATCACATATCGCAACAATAAAGAAAACATAATGCATGCACCCATTGACTTACTCCGATCCGAAAAGCGAACAACTATCGGATATCAGGAAAGGCGAATAGCAAGTATAATGAAAGACCCTCCCTTATATCTTCGATGCGATATCACTATCGACAATCGGAGGATGTAGTGCAGCACATGTTTATGACACCTTTAAATCTCCCGATGCGATAAGGTATATCACCATCGGCGATCGGCGATTTTGCAATGCATAAGTATTATGACTCGAGCCCATCCTCGATTGTGATACATTAAGGCGCGAGTTTCAAAACATATTTAAGAAAAGGGGCTTGCATGCATTATTTTGGATTATTGTTAAAGCCTTCAGATTCACATTACCAATCACCGATTACGATTTACTTATGATTATTTGCCAAAAATCCAAGCCACACTTAAATCAATCATTCGACATATAAACGATATGATGGGTATTTAAAACTCCTTTACCATGATTGACAGGTTAAGTGGGCAATTAATGAAGCAGTTATGCCGAGATCTTCCCTGAGATTGTATCTGCGACAACATCACTATAATCTTTCATTATTCACTAATTGATATAATTCTTTCATATTGGCTCATACTACCTATTCTCTATATCACTTTGATTTCATTCCTTGTGCAGAACTCTACTGAAAGAACAAATTCAAACCAAATGGGAAAGAAATCCAAGAGACTCGCAGCAGCAGCGGCTCCTGCAGTAATAGTGCAGCCCACCAGTGATCCAGGATCAAGAAAAAAGGGTTTGATTTTAGACACTACATTTCTTGGCCTTGGAAACATAAGTTGGCAAAGCATCTACAATTTAATTGAAGCAGAGGAGCCTGAGGCAGTACCAGTACAAGCTATTGCAGATTCAACTAGAAAATTAGAAGCTTCCCTTAAAGATTTAGCTGACTTATATTTGCACAGAATAGAAGCACGTGAGAAAATTCTTCCATACACTGATGTAGTGCGATGGGTAGTAGAAGAGATCCCAGTTTTAAACAGAACATTTTGCACAATTGACGGAAGGATTTTTGGCTCATTTCAGCCTGATGACTTAATGAAAATGTATCACTTGACCGAACCTCAAAAGAAATACAATAAAGCCTTTCTTGAAAATTTCGCAAGCGAGAATGATACTGAATTGGCCCCAATTCGGGAGTGGAGACAGAACCCTGCAAGGCACAAACATGAATCCTTAGGTAAGTACTCTGTAGATTCATTATTTTCTCCTTACTGTTATGTCGGGGCAATGATGTGTAGGATTTGGGGATTGCATGATTTTTCAAAGTTCACTATTGAAAAGGTTCCTTTAATGGAAGCGACGGTTAACAGTGAAGTAATGGATTGGGAAAACATATTGTCAGATAAATTAGCCACTGCAATTCTTGAATTTAGATCAAAAACTTGCGTAACCGACAGGACTATTCTTCCTTTTTATTATAGTGCTTATATTATGGATACTCTTTGCTTCAATTCTGAATTTCCTATACTCGAGTGGAGATGGACTTCACAAGACCCCATACCAATCCACATTTATCATCAAAAGTTATAGAAGGTGCACTATATGGACCACTTGTACCAAATCTATAATGGTTTCATATTACCTATCTATTATGCCATTTTTGATAAGCCTACCCCAAAGATTTCTACGGAACTAGAGGTTGACCTAACCGCTATAGGAAATTGGTTCGGGGAAGACAAGTTCACATACATAAGGGTTTTTGGTAGCCTTGCAAGACCTCATGTCCTTCCTCTATATGTACCTGACAAGCTATTAGCCCGAGAATTGGCCTACCAAATAACAATAGCAGGAACATCCAAGACTCTTAGAAATTATAAAAAGCAAGCTTGGCCTACTTTTCCTTTGAGATGCGGTGTTTATACTCTACATGATTACAAGCATGTGGAGAAGGAGGTAGAAAAAATAAACATGCTCAATCTTGCAACCATTCCTAACAAGAAATTTGATCCAAGGAATGTTGCCTATATTGTGCTTGAACAAGCCAAACTTACAAGGTTTGATCATGAAAAGGATGAGTTTGATGACCTGTTTTCTTCAGCAGAATCATTATTCCAGGTACAAACGCTGGCAAAAATGAGATATAACGATGAAAGGCTAGTAGAATTTAATAGGCTCAGAGAATAGAGGTTGCAAACTCTACCTCTGGACTTATTAGCTACTACCCCAACAATCTAGTCAAGCGAGCCTGAATAGCAAATTATTGATAAACCTCCTGCTATAGAAAAGATTCTCGAAAGAGGAAAAGAACCAGAGCAGGAGAAAGAGCAGGGAAAAGAACAGGACAAGGGTAGCGAAAACATCAATATGGATACTCAGATTGATTCCAAGGTCCTCCAAGAATGGCAACAATTTGACACTATTATAAGCAATCTGGATGGTTCACAAGGTACCATCACACCCAAAGTAACAGTCGGACAAGATACAGCGTCAACAACGGTTCCAATTGAAGGAACCAGCAGCCTACCCACCAACATAGATGTAGAAATAATTCCAGAGGATCCATCCGATCAAATTATTTTGTAGATAGAAGACATACCTCCATTAGATGTCTTTTACAGTCCCAAACACAGGGCTGTAGTGAAAAGACAGAGGAAAAGGAGAAGACTTGATCAATCTTCCTTGTTTCCAACACAAACAGAGACAACTAATGTAGTGTGGAAAGAAGATTTTAACCCTTCCGATGACCTTACAAAACTTTCTCAGTATGTCGGAGCTTATTCGGCAGCCACTATGGATAAAGCCTCGAAAGTAAGCAATATACTTAGGGAAAGAGACCAAACAATTGTTTCATTGCAGCTACAAGTGTCCGAAAGACAACAAAAAATTGAACAGTTAGAACAGCAACTATCAACATAGCAATAGATAAATAATCAATTAAATAAGCAATTGCTGGAGGAAAAACGGAGGATAAACTCAAGTGAAATACAAAAACGAAAGGAATTATCTAAAGCATTGGCTAGAATAAAGACAATGAATGAACAAATGATAAAAACGAAAGACTAGCAAATCACTCAGCTATCACATCAAGTAGAAAAGTTCAAGAGTCTTCCACAACCAGCATATTTAAGGTCCGAAGCTCTCCAGATCAACAAAGCATTGGTTACACAGCTAAGACTGCTATGTCATAACATTTCTCTAGTTGAGCCCCTTTGTGAGATTACTACATCAATAATTGACAAGTTAGTTGATGCCAGGCAGGATTTGGAACAGGTCGATGAGACTCTTACCAACTTCCTTGCTTGGCAAGACACTAGCGAAGGGCAAGCTGCAAATCTGCCTAAAATTCTAGAGTCACACAAAGAGATCCTTTTCTTAGAATGGCAGTCACAGCTAATGAAAGCAGAGAGAGAAATCTCAAGATGCATATCATCTACCAGTAATTTACTTGAGTTAATAAATAACACTCTTTATCTGTTTAACATAATTTTGCATTGCACTCCAAGTAAACTACCGTCAGCCAAAGCATTGGAACAAACATGCAATCAAGAATTAGAGAAGAATGGAAGATTAATTGCCGGCATCCAAAGTTTAACTTGGGATACCTTTTTTTTTTCTTAGTAAAACCATACAGTCAAATCCACCCTCAAATGTTTAACCGATGCGATTGGTTGTATCATTCACGAAATCCATGATGCCACATACTCAGCTCAACTACATTCTCGTCTCACTCCTCCTCCAGAATTGAAACCGATGCTTGCAATCTTCCAGCTCAAATCAAAAGGAGATCATACGAAACAATGAATCATGCTACTGACTACAAACAAGCCTATGTTGAGAAGATACTCATGATTTAGATGTATCAATTAATAGCATTTTATTTTGTAATTAGTTAGCCTATTTAGTATTTATAGGCCCTTTCATGCATTTAGAAAGGGTCCTCAATTTTTGTATAAACTCAAATATGGAAGTCGCACTATTGTGCTTCTAGTATATTTTTTATAAAGACTGGGCCAGTATTCTGAATTCTAACAAAGAAAGCTTTGATGGGATGTGCACTATTGCCTTGATGTGAAAGTGTTTCTAAGTTGGAAGAAGGAATTTGAATGTGATTGATATCAGGAATGATTCAAATAACATATGGTAGTATTATCTATGATCTTGTTTCATTCTTTCATGTGAATCGTCATTTGTTTAATCTTGATATCATTGGATATATGTATGTGTTTTTAACAGAAACCCTTATATGTTTCACTATTGAATGTGTAAGGAGTGTTATTCTTTCATTCATATTTGTATCAGTGATATATAAAGGATAGCGTAATAATTTTTTAATGATTACTTTGTTCAACTACTTGAACAAAGTAATTATCATATGAATAAATGTCTTTGTTTACCAATAGAGTCATCTATATGTCTGTTTGTGGATAAATATTATCAAAGATTACACTAAAAGCAGAAATTTCCCGGGATAGGATAGTTGTTCATATTTTTACTTTTTAGATTAAATCATTCATCCATTATCATTATATTAGAGAACTGCCCATTTATCCATCCCATTTTATCCATCATTGGGAAACTGGTCCCATTATTTCCAGTTGGAGCCACCACACCAAACGGAAAAGGAGTTGCCTTTAAGGTCCGGACCGGGTGGTTTTCCCCTATGTTATTCCAACGATTTTTGAGGCATCAACATTTTTGGCGCTAGCAGGAGGGCTTGAACCGTGAATGGCGAGCAAACCAAAACCTATAGCCCATTCTGAGAGTAAAACTCCCTCCACCTCAGCTCAGACCTCTCGTTTGAATCCTGAAACACTAGTATTCAAACGTGAAGAAGAGGAGTCAACTACCACTGCTCAATCCCACCATACTTCAGATCGATTAAGTCCTAAGTCCCCTGAAGTGCAGACTCTCATTTAGAAACTTCAAGGCTTTTCTATAACACCACAAAAATCTGAAGTGTCTCAAGGCAGTGAGACTTCGCAATTCAATCTACCTCACCCTCTCACCAGACTTCAAAGCGGAAAGCTCAGTATTGAACCTACTGATTTGCCTTTACCCAAAAGGAAAAGGGCTAAAAAGAACACTGAAGGATCAGACAATGAGACTTTCTCATCATCATCCTCCATTTCATCTTCCCCAGTGCAAAGTCAACCATCCACTCCTCCATTACACATTGTTGTTCAGCAGGGATCAGCAACTTCAACATCCCAACCTATTCAATCCTCAATATCAACTCCTCCCCAAACATCTGGAATTTCATCAGCAATATCATTTGTTATTAGTTCTACGATGGCTCAGAATCCATGGAATAGTCCTGGTGCGGTGACTATGCCTGCACCATTACACCCATTGCCAAATTCTCCTGAAAAATGGTTGTCAAAATTTAATCCAGATGTTGGAATACAAGCCGAAGAACATATTAACAATTTCATGTTATCAGTCAATTTAAAAGGAGTGACAGAGGAAGATGTTGTCGTTAGGCTTTTCCCTTATACTTTACAAGGATCAGCTGGGTCTTGGTATTTTTCTCTGCCCTTTGGATCCATTACCAGTTGGAACATTTTTCAAGAATAGTTTCTCACTAAGTATGGTGATGATAGATCTTTAGCAACATTAATCAATGATCTCTCAAATCTTAGGATAGAATCTAAAGAACCTATCAAGGAATTCAACTCGCGATTCAATAAACTCTTGAATAAGATTCCAACCGACTCCAAACCAAGTGAGCAAATCAGAAGTGAATGGTATATAATAGCCCTACCTTCAAATATAGCCATTTTTGTAGATAGAGCTGCAAAACCAACTTTAGCTTAAAACATGAAAGAGGTGCTTACTGTAGAGAAATGCATTATTTCTTTAGAAAAGAAAGCTACTCTTGAAGATAGAAAATCCAAAAAAGTTTTTTTTAAAGATGATTCAAAGAAGAAAACCCCTAAAGATCCATATGATATGGAGGGTCTGCAAAAGCTCCTCAAAACTATGTCAAATGAAATGGTTGAAATAAAAAAGCAAGTAGCTGAAACTTCAACAAAGAGGCCATTTAGAAATTTTAAGAAACCTGAATCAAAACCACCAAATGATATATCTAATGCAGACTCAGATCTGAAAGAGGAAGAAGAAGATGAAGCAGTCTTGCCATTCGAGGAACCCGAAGAAGAGGAGATTGTCGAATGCCATGGGATGTGGGACTTCATTTTACCTAACTCCGATACATAAAATGAACAAGAAGCTTTCCCTGTGACTACCAGGAGTAAAGGTACTCCTGAACTTGTCTAGGAAACTTCAAATAAAAGAAGTGTAAGTACCACTACTATTAAATAAAAGGTTCCCACAAAGAAATCTACGGCAATACCATCCCAAAATCAGCCATCATCTTCAAACATACCTTCAACATCTAAGACGTTGGTAGTATCAGATTCAATGGATTACAATATTATCGATGATATGAAGAAGACAAAGGCAAACATTACTATGTTTGAACTTAGCAAACTCAAACATCAGCAGAAATTACTTCTTAAGGAACTAAATGTCGTCCCTTCTTCACCTCTTCCTAATGTTTTATTGTCTAAAGCTACAAATGATTCAGGTAAACCACCTCCTGGTAGAGTGGAAGCTATTGATGCAGTTTTAATCGGAGACAGATCAAATTCTCATACTCCCCCTTTTCTCTGGACCTATGAGATCTATAATAGAAATATACACAACTATTTGATTGACTCAGGGGCATCCTCTAACATAATGCCAGCTTCAATTTGTTCCAAACTGAACATTGAACCCCAAACGTCTGCAATTCATATTGTACAATTGGATAGAACTGAGGTCTAGGTTTTAGGGGAAATCAACTCCGTAACTATCAGGTTATCAGTTGATCCACGAGTGGTTCAGAGAACTGATATTTTAATCGCTGATATACCTGAATTTTATGGTTTAATTTTGAGTAGAGACTAGTCTGAGAAACTCCATGGTTATATTTCTACCAATTGGTCCCATATGTGGCTACCTTATAAAGGAAAGCCAAATCATATCAAAATCAATCGGGAGAAACATATGACTCATACTGTCACTGAATTTGAACAGGAAAATCAACCAATAGCATTCAATAACAATATTTTGGGGAATTACTCATCCGAATCATTCTTTGGTAATTTGACTGCCCAACCATCTCCTTTCTCAGTTAATAATTTCACATCTCAAATTGAAAATTTTTCACAAACCGATAGATCAAGTTGTGTCAATATTGCTGAAGAAACTATAAATAAAATTGTTGATAATTCTTTATTTTGGTCACTATACTTTGATGGGTCTAAATCTAGTGGAGTAGGAGCAAGGTGTATTTTAGTCAGCCCTGAGGGAGAAAAAACCATGTTATCATGTAGATTGGAATTTGAATGCACAAATAACACGACTGAATATGAGGCCTTAGTTCAAGGACTTTACAAAGCTATTTGTCTTAAAGTTCAATATTTGAAAGTGTTTGGTGATTCAGAAATTGTTATAAAACAAGTTAGAAATACAATTCATTATCTTTCTAGTCATCTCAAACACTATCAGTCCTTGGTGTAGGAACTCCGATCTCAATTTTTAGCATTCAATATTTCTCCTATCCCTAGGTCCCAGAATGCAATAGTAGACCTGCTAGCTAATGTTGCTTCCAAACTCCTTCCTTCTGAAGATTACAGCCCAGACAGATTTTCATTAGAGTTATTTTTAGACCATCAATTCCCGACAATGTCACCAATTGGAGAGTGTTCAATCATGACGAAGACATTTTAAATTTCTTGATTTCCGACAAGTCCTACGATGATCAAATCATTGATGAAAGTGATCATGACCTTCAAATGAAGGAAAAGCAAGAAGAAAACTCAATACCACAACCAGTAGTTAAGCTAGAAGATCTTTATGATATTAAAGACAGGTTTAAATAGGTGACCAATTCAAAGCTCCAGAGTTCCACTTTAAGATTTGAATTGATAAACCTAGGTACTGAGGAAAACCCTCAAAACATCAATTTGGGATTAGGACTTTCTTTAGAAGAAAGAACAACATTCATTAGATTATTACAAAAAAATAAATATGTCTTCGCTTGGAAATATGATGATTTGAAAACATATGATGCATTAATCATTCAGCATACTATTCCAATGCTTTCTGAACAAAAACCAGTGCAGCAGAAGTTAAGGAAAATTCATCCTAACCTAGAGAGTCAAATAAAAACTAAGCTAAACAAACTCTTGAAGGCTAAGATCATTTTTCCTGTCAAACATTCCAACTGGGTGTCCAATATGGTGTCAATTAGAAAGAAAAATGGCAACATTAGGATTTGCATATATTTCAGGAATCTTAATAAAGCAAGCCAAAAGGATAACTTCCCTTTACCTACCATGGAGCAGACACTCCATGCAGTGGCTGGTTTTGAGTTAATGTCCTTTTTAGATGGTTTTTTAGGATATAACCAAATTTTGGTCCATCCTGATGACAAGCTTAAAACTACCTTCAGAACTAAGTGGGGAACTTATGCTTACCAAAAAATGCCTTTTGGACTTATCAATGCAGGAGCTACTTTCCAAAGAGAAATGGACATAGCATTCAAAGGATTGATCAATAATTCAGTATTTGTCTATTTAGATGATATTACTGTATTTTCCAAGAAAAGGTCTAATCATTTACACGATTTAAAACAAATCTTTGAACGTTGCAGAAGGTATGGTATCTCGCTTAATCCAAAAAAGTCCTTTTTTGCTCTTAATCAAGGAAAGATTTTAGGCTTCATTGTTTCAAAGGATGGTATTTATATCGATCCAGATAGAATTAAAGAGATTTCTAATATTCCATTCCCTCATAATAAAAAAATCCATGCAGTCATTTTTGGGTCAAATTAACTTTGTTAAACGATTTGTTCCCGATTTTTCCTAGATTATTTTACCATTGCAAACAATCATTAAGAAAAATCGGTGTTTGAATGGGGATCTTCAGAAAAAGAGGCATTTGATTCTATCAAACAATTAATAATTAACGCCCCTGCTTTAAGCATTCCCAATTTTTCCAAGTCATTTCATACTATATACCCTCGCATCTGCCTCGTCTTATGCAGCAGTGCTGACTCAAATTAATGATCAAAACTTGGAACCACCAATTTCATTTTATAGTTCAAATCTTCAAGGTGCTGAACATAATTATTCAGAAGTTGAAAAGCAAGCCTTTGTTATATACAAAGTTGTTAAACATTACAGACCCTTACTCTTAAAATCTCACACAAAAGTTATAGTTCCTTTTTCGGCAGTAAGACAATTATTAATTCAAAGGGAATTAGGAGAAAAAAGGGCAAATTGGGTCACAACATTACAAGAATATGACTTGGAAATCAAGCCAGCAAAGATTGTCAAAGGCCAAGGTTTTTGTAGGTTGTTAGCAAGATCATCCAATATTCAAGAACCAGAAGGTACAGAAGATACTGAAGAAATCTATCATATAAGTATCACAGATCCTGAATCACAATATGTAGATCTGATTTTCTATTTAAAAAATGGATACGCACCTTCTAATCTTTCCTATAAAAACAAACACGCCATTAGATTGGAAGCAAAAAACTTCATAATGGTAAATGATGTATTGTTTAGGCGAAATTATGATTCAATTCTATTAAGATGCTTAGAAAAACCTGAAGCGCAAAAAGTTTTGCAGGAGCTACATGACAGACTAGCAGGAGGACATTTTGGAGCTGATACAACAGCTCACAAAATAATTAATGGTGGATATTATTGGCCCACCCTATTCAGAGATACTCATGAATACGTTAGGAAATGTCGAAGTTGTCAAATCTCTAGTGGAAGACAAAGAAAGTCAGCTTTCCCTTTGCAACTAGTGAACATTGAACAACCTTTTGAGCAATGGGGATTGGATATCATTGGGGAAATCACTCCACATTCATCCAAATAACATAATTATATCCTTAGCACCACTAATTACTTTACTAAGTGGGTTGAAGCAATTCCTCTGAAGACAACAAACTCTGAGGTCATTATGGAATTCATAGATCAATTCATTATTGCCAAGTGTGGTGTTCCAAACGCTCTTGCATCTTATTTTTCTGGAAATTCTATGTTTGAGTTCGCTATCAAAAGAGGGTTTAAATTGAAGTATTCTGCAAATTACTACTCCCAAGGTAATGGCTTAGCAGAATCCACCAATAAAAATCTTATTAAAATCATCAAGCGAACTATTGATCAGAATCATAAAAATTGGCATAAATCTTTGATATTTGCACTATGGGCTGACAGAATAACACAGAAGGCCTCCATAGGCACTTCTCCACTTAATATAGTATATGGGAAGGAAGTTGTCATACCAACCAATTTAGTACTTCCATCTCTAGCTTTAGTGCAGTTTATTGAAGAAAGTCCTTCATCTTCTATTCAACTAAGACATGATCAAATTTTAAAACTAGAAGAAAAAGGGGAAAAAGTTAGAATTATACATGCAAAACATCATAAAATTATCAAGTCATCTTTTGATTCAACTTCATCCATTTCAAAGCAATTACAAGTTGGTGATCTAGTTATGAAATGAGACAAAGCCCATGAGGATAAAGGAAAACACACTAAGTTCCATAAAATGTGGCTCAGACCATTTCGAATCAACAAGAAGATAGGCCCTTCCACTTACATATTGCAAGATCTATCAGGTAAGAGAGATTCTCTTCCTGTTAATGGCCTTATCTTGAAAAAATTATTCAATTGAGGAGGTAACCCCTTCTCCCTTTGTAAATATTCAATTTTCAGCAAAATTTGTGTTCATAATTTTTAGGATTATTGGAAAATAAATTTGTAAGATGCCTTCCATTGGCCTTTGCTATACTAAAAAAGTTTCTCAAAAGAAATAGTTCTGATATTTACTTTTAAAAATGGAGGCCTTAAACAAAAGGAAAATTTCTAGGAAATTAGGTATGTTTAGATTCTGAAACCCCATTTTATTTTTGTGAAATCTTCTCAAGATTTAGAAATACGGTAAATCATTTTAATGTTTTCAAATGGCCTAAAAGTGGTTATCAATACAAAAACAGAAACTGATTCAATATTAGCATCGTCAACTCTTACCCTGTCATCCATGCTCTCTTAAGGAGAAAATCATTCATCCCATTCATCAAAGTTTATGATTACTCAGAGTGTAATTCTAAAATATATTCGATATAAAAGATAAGGGGTCTTATTACAAGCCTGCTTACCATGATCATTAGGGAATAGTTCAACTGACATTACCAATACTACATACCAAAACAGGGTAATGGCTTATAATTATAAGACAAGGGGTCTCATCATGAAGCCAGCTTGTTCAGTTAAATTACAACCAGTGAATGGCATTGTCAAATAGCTGGCCACCAAACCAGGATAGTGGCTTTTTATCTTGAAAAATAAGAAAAAGGAAAAGTGATACAAAATATGAAGGCATATTTTTGGATTCATTCTTTTAATTAAACTTTGAAATGGATGGGATAATGAACGATCAAATGGTTAAAAGGTAACCCTGTCGAGACTATAGATGTTTGCTGGTAGCAGAGGCTCTACCTATGACAAAGGAGTCATTATAAAGCGAAGTTGGAAAATTTATTTCTTTTATCATTATCAACCAATTAAGGCTAATTTAAAACTTAGAATGTATTTAATTTTAACAAGAGAAGAAAATATCAGAAATAGTTATTATTATATTCAGAATTTATATATACCTAGTTATATTAGAATTCTCCTCTTAGATAAGGTTTCCATATAAATAAAGTTTAAGTATTTCATCATTTCTCAGAGATAACTGTTTCTCCCAGTGAATCGCAATTGTTGTGTTGTACAACAACCACCCATTTCATAAAAAATTTCTTTCTAACTATAATATGAAATGGGTCCCTTTTAAACATAGATGTGTGAATAAATTAGTTGCATAGATGTGTGAATAAATTAGTATCAAATCATCATTAGAAAATTCCTCATCAAAAGGTCCAATGGAAATGTTATATTATAAACCTTTTGAACTAATGAAATCGGTCTTATGAATAAATATAAAATTCTTTATTATTGTGATAAAGCAATCGCAAGATCGCATATCGAAACAATAAAGAAAACATAATGCATGCACCCATTGACTTACTCCGATCCGAAAAGTGAACAACTATCGGATATCGGGAAAGGCAAATAGCAAGTATAATGAAAGACCCTCCCCTATTTCTCTGATGCGATATCGCTATCGGCAGTCGAAGGCTGTAGCACAGCGCATGTTTATGACACCGTTAAATCTCCCGATGCGATAAGGTATATCACCATCAGCGATCGGCAATTTTTCAATGACATAAGTAATATGACCCGAGCCCATCCCTGATTGTGATACATTAAGGCGCGAGTTTCAAAACATATTTAAAAAAAAGGGCCTTGCATGCATTATTTTGGATTATTGTTAAAGCCTTCCCATTCACGTTACCAATCACCGATTTCGATTTACTTATGATTATCCGCCAAAAATCCAAGCCACATTTAAATCAATCATTCGGCATATAAAAAATATGATGGGTATTTGAAACTCCTTTACCATGATTGACAGGTTAAGCAGCCAATTAATGAAGCAGTTATGCTGAGATCTTCCCTGAGATTGTATTTGCGGCAGCATCCCTATAATCTTTCATTATTCGCTAATCGATATAATTCTTTCATATTGGCTCATACTACCTATTCTCTATATCACGTTGGTTTCATTCCTTGCGTAGAACTCCACCAAAAGAACAAATTCAAACCAAATGGGAAATAAATCCAAGAGACCAGTGGTAACAGCAGCTCCCGTAGTAACAGTGCAGCCCACCAGTGATCCAGGACCAAGCAAAAAGGGTTTGATTCCAAACACTACATGTCTTGGCCTTGGAAACACAAGCTGGCAAAGCATCTACAATTTAATTGAAGCAGAGGAGCCTGAGGCAGTACCAATACAAGCTACTGCAGATTCAACTAGAAAATCAGAAGCTTCCCTTGAACATTTAGCTGACTCATATTTGCACAGAATAGCAGCACGTGAGAAAATTCTTCTATACACTGATGTAGTGTGATGGGCAGTAAAAGAGATCCCGGTTTTAAACAGAACATTTTCCACAATTGACAGAAGGATTTTTGGCTCATTTCAGCCTAATGACTTAATGAAAATGTATCACTTGCCCGAACCACAAAAGAAATACAATAAAGCCTTTCTTGAAAAGTTCGCAAGTGAGAATGATACTGAATCGGCCCCAATTCGGGAGTGGAGACAGAACCCCGCAAGGCACAAACATGAATCCTCAGGTAAGTACTCTGTAGATTCATTATGTTCTCCTTACTGTTATGCCGGGGCAATGATGTGTAGGATTTGGGGATTGCATGATTCTGCAAAGTTCACTATTGAAATGGTTCCTTTAATGGAAGTGGCAGTTAACAGTGAAGTAGTGGATTGGGAAAACATATTGTTAGATAAATTAGCCACTGCAATTCTTGAATTTAGATCAAAAACTCGTGTAATCGACAAGACTATTCCTCCTTTTTATTATAGTGCTTATACTATGGATACTCTTTGCTTCAATTCTGAATTTCCTATACTCGGGTGGAGATGGACTTCACAAGACCCCATACCAATCCACATTTATCATCAAAAGTTATGGAAGGCGCACTATAAGGACCACTTGTACCAAATATGTAATGGTTTCATGTTACCTATCTATTATTCCATTTTTGATAAGTCTGCCCCAAAGATTTCCACGGGAGCAGAGGTTGACCTAACCACTGTAGGAAATTGGTTCGAGGAAGACAAGTTCACATACATAAGGGTTTTTGGTAGCCTTGCAAGACCTCATGTCCTTCCTCTATATGTACCTAACAAGTTGTTAGACTGACAATTGGCCTACCAAATAACAACAGCAGAAACATCCAAGACTCTTAGGAATTCTAAAAAGCAGGCTTGGCTTAATTTTCCTTTGAGATGCGGTGTTTATACTCTACACGATTACAAGCATGCGGAGAAGGAGGCAGAAAAAATAAACATTCTCAATCTTGCAACCATTTCTAACAGGTAATTTGATCCAAGGAAAGTTGCCTATACTATGCTTGAACAAGCCAAACTTACAAGGTTTGATCATGAAAAGGATGAGTTTGATGACATGTTTTCTTCAGCAGAATCATTATTCCAGGTGCCATCGCTGGAAAAAATGAGATATAATTATGAAAGGCTAGCAGAACTTAATAGGCTCAGAGAACAGAGGTTGCAAACTCTACCTCTGGACTTATTAGCTACTATCCCAACAATCCAGTCAAGTGAGCATGAACAACGAAATATTGATAAACCTCCTGCTATAGAAAAGATTCTCGAAAGGGGAAAGAACCAGAGCACGAGAAAGAGTAGAAAAAAGAATAGGACAAGGGCAGTGAAAAAATCAATATGGATACTCAGATTGATCCCAAGGTCCTCCAAGAATGGCAACAATTTGACACTATTATAAGCAATCTAGAAGGTTCACAAGGTACCAGCACACCCAAAGTAACAGTCGGACAAGATACAGCTTCAACAATGGTTCCAATTAAAGGAACCAGTGGCCTACCCACCAACACAAATGTAGAAATAATTCCAAAGGATCCATCCAATCAAATTATTTTGCAGACAGAAGACATACCTCCATTAGATGTCTTTTACAGTCCCAAACACAGGGTTGTAGCGAAAAGACAGAGGAAAAGGAGAAGACTTGATCAATCTTCCCTATTTCCAACACAAACAGAGATAGCTAATGTAGTGTGGAAAGAAGAGTTTAACCCTTCCGATGACCTTACAAAACTTTCTCAGTATGCCGGAGCTTATTCGGCAGCCACTATGGATAAAGCCTCGGAAGTAAGCAATCTACTTAGGGAAAGAGACCAAACAATTGTTTCATTGCAGTTACAAGTGTCCGAAAGACAACAGAAAATTGAACAGTTAGAACAGCAACTATCAACACAACAGCAAATATACAATCAATTAAATAAGCAATTGTTGGAGAAAAAACAGAGGATAATCTCAAGCGCAATACAAAAAAAAAGGAATTATCTGAAGCATTGGCCAGAATAAAGACAATGAATGAACAAATGATGAAAACGAAAGACGAGAAAATCGCTCAGCTGTCACATCAAGTAGAAAATTTCAAGAGTCTTTGCCAACCAGTAGATTTCAGGTCCGAAGCTCTCCAGATCAACAAAGCATTGGTTACACAGCTAAGGCTGCTATGTCATAACATTTCTCTAGTTGAGCCCATTTGTGAGATTACTACATCAATAATTGACAAGTTAGTTGATGCCAGGCAGGATTTGGAACAGGTCGATGAGACTCTAACCAACTTCCTTGCTTAGCAAGACACCAGTGAAGGGTAAGCCGCAAATCTGCCTAAAATTCTAGAGTCACACAAAGAGATCCTTTTCTTAGAATGGCATTCACAGCTAATGAAAGCAGAGAGAAATCTCAAGATGCAGATCATCTACCAGTAATTTAATTGAGTTAATCAATAACACTCTTTATCTGTCTAACATGATTTTGCAATGCACTCCAGGTAAACTTCCATCAGCCAAAGCATTGGAACAAACATGCAATCAAGAATTGGAGAAGAATGGAAGATTAATTTCCAACATTCAAAGTTTAACTTGGGATACCTTTTAGTTTTTCTTAGTAAAACCATACAGTCAAAGAGCCGCCCTCAAATGTTTAACCGATGCGATCGGTTGTATCATTCCCGAAATCCATGATGCCACATACTCAACTCAACTACATTCTCGTCTCACTCCTCCTCCAGAATTGGAACCGATGCTTGCAATCTACCATCTCAAATCAAAAGGAGATCATCCGAAACAATGAATCATGCTGCCGACTGCAAACAAGCCTATGTTGAGAAGATACTCATGATTTAGATGTACCAATTAATAGCATTTTATTTTTGTAATTAGTTAGACTAATTAGTATTTATAGGCTCTTTCATGCATTTAGAAAGGGTCCTCAATTTTTGTATAAACTCAAATCTGGAAATCGCACTATTGTGCTTCTGGTATATTTTTTATAAAGACTGGGCCAGTATTTCAAATTTTAACAAAGAAAGCTTTGATGGGATGTTGGAAGAAGGAATTTGAATGCAATTGATATCGGGAATGATTCAAATAACATATGGTACTATTATCTATGATCTTGTTTCATTCATTCATGTGAATTGTCATTTGTTTAATCTTGTTATCATTGGATATATGTATGTGTTTTTAACAGCAATCCTTATATGTTTCACTATTGAATGTGTAAGGAGTGTTATTCTTTCAGTCATATTTGTATCCGTGATATATAAAGGATAGTGTAATAATGTTTTAATGATTACTTTTTTCAACTACTTGAACAAAGTAATTATCATATGAATAAATGTGTTTGTTTACTAATAGAGTCATCTATATCCCTATTTGTGGATAAAGATTATCAAACATTACACTAAAAGCAGAAATTTCCCGGGATAGGATAGTTGTTCATATTTTTACTTTTTAGATTAAATAATTCATCCATTATCATTATATTAGAGAACCGCCCATTTATCCATCCCCTTTTATCCATCATTGGGAAACTAGTCCCATTATTTCCTGTCGGAGCCACCACACTAAACGGAAAAGGAGATGCCTTTAAGGTCCGGACCAGGTGGTTTTCCCCGACGTTGTTGCAGCGATTTTCAAGGCATCAACAGAACCTCGGCTTGATAAAATAAAGTCGGTATCCCCACGAGTTGCAGCATTCTTGTTGCAATGTTGGTGCTCATCATTTTTGGAACCGAGTGAGGTGGTCTTAAGAAAATTCCCAAGGGTTCAGGAATCCCTTGATTGGTAATGGAAATATTGTGGTAAATGCTAAGGGTGGAGATAGGAAAATTCCTCAAGGTATTGGTGAGGAAATATAGAGGCATCCAATATTCTTTAGGGCCTAGTGATCCCTTGACCAGTTTTGGTGGGATTGCAGCAAAGCCTAGTAGTGTATGTTTTTTTCTTTGGGCCTAGGAGTCCCTTGAAAAGTAATGGTGGGATTGTGGTAAAGCCTAGCTGTTTCGGTGAGGTTTTCGAGCCTAGAAGTCCCTTGACTAGTTTTGGCAGGATTTCGATAAAGCTTGAGGAAGCCCTGGTTGTTTTGTTGTGACTCCCACATTCATGCTTGGAATATGGCACAGGGGTGATTGGCTAAAAGAGAGATCTAGTTCAACATAATCTATGGTCAGGTGTTATGTGGAAGTCTCTGAGTTGGTTGGATTTGCATATGTTAATAAGAACTCTTTTCCTCTTGTATTTCATGAGTATTTATACTTGTTATTATGTGGCTTTGATGGTTGTTCTATCATTGTTATTATTTTGGTTATACATTGGTTATAATCATAGTTTATGATAGATTATCGTTATGGATCTTATCATATTTTTATTGGTAAATGAATGTTTATTGAGTGCATGATCTAATAGATGTTATTTCAACTATTATTATAGGGCATCATACCTTCTTGATAATTTTCAGATAAGTATGAGACCCCTATCTTCAAATATGAATTTATGACATGTAGATTACATGTTCACAATGTGTTTGAAGAAATGTCTACCATGGTTAGGTCAAGTTCTTATATAATATTAATGGTTTTTTCCTTGATTCATTCATCATTCTAGAAATTTCTATCAAGTTCTGGGCAGAGGTCTAGATCCTAGCCCTGAAAAAGTGGCTCAGATTCTGGGGTCTCATGCATAGAACTAGGAATTCTAGACTACAATCACTAGGAAGCAACTAGGAGATCAAATCACTAAAAAGGCAAGTTAACTTAGGGTTTGGGAACTTGGAGTGGTTGGTTGGCTCTTGGGGGTCATGTACCTCCTAAGGAAGGTCAGTAAAGTTTTTTTTTGACAATTCCACTTCCTTAATTGTACTTAGGATGTTGAATCATGTCATAGAAGCCCTCATCTCATGTTTATCCTAGAAAGCTGGTGAAAGTGGGTAGATATGGGAGGGTTGGTTACATATACTTATCTTCATCAACTTTTTTGGTGCTCCTTTCATTTAAAATATGAAACCCTTACTTTTTTTCTTCTATAGTCGCACGCCTTATGCCCATAGTTATTGCATTTATATTGTTCAACATGATTAAGAATTGCTAAAAATGTGTGGGCTACAACATAGTGCAAGAGCCTTTATGAGACTTAATATGGGCTCATAATGGTGAAATGGAATTGAAAACCTGAATTGAAAATGGAATGAAATTTATTGAAGTGTGAATGAGATTGACCTCTCCCACTTAGGGGACCAGAGAAAGAACTAGTCTAGGAGAGCATCAACAAAAAGCTAAAAAACAAGGTAAACAAATAATAACAATGCTTAGAAGAGAGGCATATCAGTTCCAACATTGATTCAACGAGATATGATAGCCTAAGGAAAATAATTTTTTGGAAAATAAACACTTTTGGATAATCATTAAGCTCAAGATTGCAACAACATTTTGTGAATAGAAGTGGTGTAATGAAAATTTTATTCTACTAAAAAAATAAAATTTCTCTCCATTCTCTGCAAGTCACTTATGGTAGGGGCATATTTGTTATCATTAGGAGACTATATGTTTGGATTCTTTCCTTCTTCTTAATGATCTGAGAGCCCAATTTGGTATCTATTTTTTCCTCACTATTTTTCCATTTGTAGACTTAATTGATTTTTTAAGAGTGGAGTCGCAAGAAACCCTTTAAGGTATTTAAATGGCTCTAATTGATGAATTATTATATTTATTGAACACTTTGATACTCTTTAATGTTGATGATATAGTCAAAATAGAAAAAACCATTGTCATGGACATTCAGACTTCTTTGCAAAATTCATAAGACAGTATTGAGTTATTTAGCTTGAGTCACAGCGCCAACAAGATGAACTAAAAAAAGGGAATTAAAATTTTGAGCTAGTCCTTATTCGAAAAAATTCACTGCTCGAGATTGATTCCTATCAACAATCAACATGTGATCAAAATAATGATTCCATTTTAGGAGTATATTTATATGATGATGCATAATTTTTGCTTATGCTTCCCAACCCCATCTTCAAACCTTAACAATAAGTCATCGACAATAAGAGAAAAATTGATCTTGTATTTGAAAAGGATATGATATTTCACATTCAAGACTACTCCAAACCAATCTAGTTTTAGAGTGCTATATTTTTTCTGGACAACTCATCCTTCCTTGATCCTCTTGCACATCCACTTCAAATTGTCAAATCCCAACATTATGATTAAGTTAGTCACATGAAAGATCAGTGTTTTAATATTCATCTGTGTTAGCATTGTGGAAAATATACTCATCATTTAGATAGGTGTTCTAGACAAAATACTCCTACAAGAGCAAAGATTCACCCTGGATGTATTGCTTCTTGGTAATGGTCTTCAACAACCAAGAAGATATATCGGTCACAACTTATAGTTCATTCTCTTGTATCGACATGTCTTGCAGTGGAGAGATCTTCATCTTCTCACCTAGTGTATCTCATAGGGAGGGAATTGATAGTCAGCTACTAGCTTCCAACTCATATAAAACAAGCCTCAGCCACAGCAAAAAATAGAGCTTAGAGCTAGAGTTAGCTAGTGCTAGTGTCATAGCTATAGCCAGAGATAGACACATGTTCCATGGGCATGATTTGGCTGGTAGTCAACCTTAAACCACTACTTATAGAAGAATTTTTCTTCTACTACCCACTTCATTAGTTTGTGGTCATCTTTAAACCATCATTAGGGAGGACTTCCACTTCATAGAAGACTTCATCTTCTAGCCATATTTAGAATGTTCTAGGAACTAGTTCAAGCCAAGTTTCAGAGTTTATGTTAGCCTTAAACCACCACCGGTAGAAGACTTCGACTTCTGCTACATAATTTGGTTTGCAATCTTCTTTAAAGTACCAAATTCACAAAGAACATTCAACCATTGGTTGTTATCCACTTTTGTATTTCATCTCTCTTCTTGGACTTGTATACAACCCTTCAAATTAAGAGAGACAAGGGAGGGAGGGGCGATCATAATCCTTTTGGGTTATATAAACTTGGCCTAGCCACTTGAGAGGAAGACAATAAACCTCAAGCTAAGGCCAAAAGTCATGATAAGTCCAAGAGACCACTTGAAAGATGAAAACAAAGTTCAATGAAATGTATTTATTTGTATATCTATTTTCATGAATATTTCCTACAAAAACATAGTAAACATATATAAATTACAATATATTTTGTATAAGATAAATGTTCAATTAAAAAATAAAAAGAAAAAGAAAAAAGACAAAAATCTATACTCCAAGAGTACACATATGTTTCTACAAAAATTCCTCAAAACCCTTTGAAAAGGAAACTCATACAACACTCAACCTATAGGGCCTAACCATCTCTTGCAACAAGAATAATTTTTATTTTATTTTATCCTATTTTGACTTATCCACCACCTTAGTAGCCGCTACCACCTAGGTAACCACCACATGCAATGTCGAGTAGTCAAAAGTAAACTATCAAAATTTAACCTTATCGTTTGAATTCAGAATTTCACTGGAATTTACTGTGGGCCATCCCTTTGAAATAGGAAATAAGAGATAATTATTTGTAATTGTGCTCCAAAGTCCCAATATACAATAGAAAATTTAAAAATGACATGCAATTCTCTCTTGAATACCTTCAAAAATGATCTACTAAAGTCCTACCAAATTTAGTTTTTGCTTTTCGCATTAACTAACCAAATATAATTATGTACACAAGCATAATTTTCCAATAGAATGGGTAATAGTTGGATTACCCCAATCCCATGATGCATTTATGAAGTCGCTTAATTGATTCCAATAGAGTTCTGATATTAGAACATTAAACTTGAGGTTATATGTGTGATATTAATGAATGAATGAATGAATGATATTTTAACCTCCACGAGACTAAAAATAGTCTATGGGACTACCAACCTCCATTTTTTTTTCTTTTTGCAATTCAATCCCTTTCTTACTCAAATTGATGATGAGGTGACCCAGACTTCTAACAGTTCCCTCGCTGAAAAGATAATGCCAAGGAATTTAGGCTAACATACTGCCATAGTTGTCTCTAATGTCTTTGAAAGAATCACATTCCAAAATGAAGTTCTTTTCCGATCTGACTACCCCATAAGTGAAAAAAGTACATGCCCATTCTTCCCAAGCTTATTTAGGTCTCTTCCATTGTCCTATTTCACACCGAAGTTGATGTGATTTAGTTCTTAATTGAGTAATCCAAATATTTTGCTTTCCACAGATTGTTGGTTCCAATGTACTCTTTTTGTTGGATATCACAAGTGGGTTTGAATTCCTGAACCTAGTACTTCTTCTTTCTATCCAACTCTTTTCCCAATATACGCTTACAAAACTTCTCCATAACAAAATTCTTTAAATCCCTACTATTTTTGGGACATGCATTGAGGTAAATATTCCATTTTTGCATCTACTTGTTGTTTTGTCTCATCCATGATTTCTTTCTTTTACTCACGCCTTCATTGAAGATAACTTTTGGCCATCTACCTACTCCCATTTGCTCAATTTCTTTTAGATACCTTATAAGACACACCATAGAAATTGCTTCTATGGGAGTTGCTCCTATTTGACTGAACATTATCTCATACGAAACCAAATTTTTTTATTATGAACTTGCTCATGATCAAGCATTTTTGGATTTTCTCAATTTATTTCCATTTTGAAATAGGGATGCTGCTAGCGCACAGTTTACACCCATATAATATCATTGGAAAAACTAGGAGATCAAAAATCGGTTTAATTTTTTTTTAATCCCATAACTCGACCTCTCTACATATGTTTTGAAGTGCGTATAATACTTTGCACCCTCCTAAAATTCTCTTATTTCTGTAGTCCTCCCAATTAAGCTTGTTGTTGAAATCGATTCCAAGGTAATTGAATTCATTTACTTCTTCAAGAATTTTGCCTTCAAAAAAGAATGTATGTTGGCTTTATTTCCTTTTATTAGAGAAAATGATTATTTGGTCTTGCTGGTATTGACTTGCATCCCCACTACTTTACAAAAATCCTCAAGGGAATATAGGCGGATATGCAATCCATGGGACGATTTAGCAATCAATACAAGATCATCAGCATATAAAAGAAGTTTTATCACAAGTTCCCCAAACCGAACACCATCCCCACCTTGCAAAATTAGCCACACTCAAATTTGTCAATATATAAATCAAAAAGGGCAGGGGATAAAGGACATCCTTTCTTGACTCCAATTTCACTCCTAAAACTTTATGAAATTCCTGCTGAAGTTATAATTTTGACTTTCACCTCTTCATAAATCTTATAAACAACAAATCTCTATTGCAAAGGAATTTCAAGTTGTTCCATTCTATGCCACAAATTATCTCTAGGGACTATGTCAAATTCCTTTTTGAAGTCAACAAAGCATAAAAATACTTCTTCTTTGTCTCCCCAAACCTTTTCAGTAATGTGTCTCAGTGTGATATCATGATCTACTATAGAATGCTTCGGCCAAAAACTCACTCTCCATTTTTCCCTCTTTTATTTTACTTCTTCCTGTTAGCACCTGAATCTACCTTAGGCTGAAGGAAGGAAAAATTCAGGGTAACCACAAACCACGCTCAGTCTGGTAGCTAGCCCTACCAGAATAGGATAGGGCTCTCTCGGGGTCACGCTCAGTGAATAGATAAACAATATGGTCTGAGATGACTTACAATGAATATTGATTTTAGGCTAGTAAATAGATATGGAAACAAGAAGCAATTTTTATAAATGACTGAGTTTCTGGGATGGTATGGGACCAACGAACAGTAATGAGCAGAGAATTTAACACAAAGGCACAGATTACTTTGTGAGGCAAGACAGGTGGAAAGTCTAGCAATTAGTTTTGAAATAATGTGAAATGGAAAGATTTCTTAAGAGGGTGAAAAGGGCATAAACACATGAATCCTTTTCAACAGAAGAAGAACACTAAACGTGAAACTTTCCCACCGGCAAAGCAATAAACATGAATTCTACCTTGTCTTACTTAGAAAATTTCACTGAAAATGAATATGAATGAACTACGAAACATAACGAAATACATATGAAACATAAAGAGAACAGTTTTGCTACACTCACAACCACATGAATCTTATGAAACAGAGCTATTGCCTTTCATTAATCCTTTGTTAAGATATACAATGAAGAACTGAGTTTCTCTCCCACAGTCTCCCAGAAATTACAACCAACCAACCCTTTGCAAATGGTTTGCATACAAAAAATAGAATATGCCATGAGGAAATGGAACGACCAAGTGATGGGGAGTTTTTCAAATCATTACAAAGTGGAAGTGGAAAGCCAACCATTAGTTATAGGTGTAGCGTTACAAAAATGAAAAATGGCTTAGGTGATTGCTCCCCTTCCTTTGCCACTTGGATAGAAGCCAACCTTTAGTGGAAATACTTTAAATTTTTCCTTAGGTGCTGAAAAAAGTGTAGTGTAGATGAGCGGGCCCACTTGGAGAAAGTCGTGAATCGAAATGTCGCGAAGCGGAAGTGATTTTGGCCTTTTCCTCTATGCGCCGCGCCCAAATCTATATGCATTGTGCCACTTTGGAGGATGTTTTGAGGTACCTGCAGGAGTCCAAAATGTGCCCAAGTGTGCTTGTTGGAAAGCCTAGCCTGTCTACTTTCCAACCCAAGTGGAATTTCTAAATTTGGTGCTCATTTTCGCCTCCAAAACTTCATTCTCCAAAGACTTCTTCCTCTGTGTCAAAATAGGGGTAGAGAGGTCATTTTTTGAGTGTTTTTGACCTCCTGGAGACTCAAATCATGCCCAAACTTCTTGTCCACACACCAGCAGGGATAATTTTTCATGCTAAATCCAACAATGTAAGCCATTTTTGATTTGGAGCCTCCAATCCTAAGCGTCGCGCCACAAGGAGAAATACCCTGTGTTGTGACCAAAAGATTGTCATGTGACCAAAATTGCCCCAAATTTCTTGAAATTTGGGTTGGAGATCCTCTATGAGGTGCTATGCTAGGCCTTAGAAGCTTCAGCCAAGATTCAAAGCCGATCTTTCTCTTTTTGCCTCTTTTGCCTCTTTGTCGCTTTGCTCAATTTTGCCTTCAAACTCCTTATCCGGGCCTTTGAACTCTTATTCCGTGTCCCGTAGTGATAAACCATCCGCCTTAGCATGGTTTTGTCCTTGTCGGCCTTCTCTAGCAGTCTCTCAAGGTGGATCTTAATACGCTCGAGATAAGACTCACGATCATTGTTAATCTCTTGCTCTAATGGAGTGAGCTCAATCCTCCTATGCTGGGCAGCTTGGCGATTCTCACGAATTCTTTGCAACTCCATGATCTCATGCTTGTCCTCAAGTTGTTTGTTCCTTTGCTCCAAATACCAGATAATCCACTTGGCCCTCTCCAAATTGAGTGACAAGTCTTGGATCTCCGTTTTCTGCTCCTGGATGGTCCTCCTAAGTTTGGCACTCTCCACATCTGCATCATCATCTTGAATGAGGATGAAGTCGGCCTCTTTACCTGATGGCCCTTTATGCATGGGCTTCTTGCCTGTCCTGTCCCTATTTTTTTGATGTCAGAGCGAGGCCCCTTCCACCCCGGGTGGAGATAACACTCGCTTTGCTGCTGCAAACAAATGTCTACTGCCTCTTCTGATAGGTGATGAATACTGAATAGTAGTGGTCCTCATGGCACTATACTTGATGAGAAGGGACCCTGTGGTCATGTCAACCTTGATAATACCTTGAAGTGCTAAAGAGGTCACGGGACATGAATCATCCCAAGTAATTCCTATAATCCCAACTGATGATCCACCAAAATATTAATAAGAGAAAAGTGATAAACACTGTTAAGTTGCTGCTGAGGGGTCTTGTGCTGCATGAAGGTGTTCATCCTCTCTATGTTCCTGCAAATGAAATATGGGATGTTCATCATCCATACCCTAATAAAGTGCATGAGCAACCTGATGTGATAGGCATATAGACGAGAGAACCTCCCCTCGCAGTTGAAGTACTTCATGATCAATTTCATGAGTGGAGCATGTTCATCTTCCAAATATCTGAATAGAAAGACTCTTTGGAGCTGCCTAAAGAAACTGGCCTTAATGTAAGGCTCATAATGTTGCCGATCAATCTTTTTTTTCTTGTGCCACTGTTCTCCAACATTCGGTATACCAGTTGGTAATGAGACAGTTTCAGGTGTCAGTGTGAAGGTGACCCCATCCAAGATAGAGTGATCTCCATGTAGGTGAAGCACAAAAATATGGGCCAACTCATGATGAACTCGAACATTAGCCACCCTTTGAAAAAACTCAAAACATGATAGATGCTGGAAACATGACATAGCAAGAGGGCAGGCCTGCAATTCTGTGAGGGTGGTTGGCTCATCCCTAAAATGTTTGCCACTTTTGTGATGTCTCCAGGGAGCCTGATCTTCTGAGGATGAATCACTTTGGGTTTCCACTTCATACTCGGATGAATGCTCAGATGCCATGACTGATGTATGTATACTATGCTTGAACTGCCCTTTGATGACGGTAGTTAAACTATGTGTTGTTATGATCTCTACCACCAAGGGGAACAATACAAAGAGGGAGTGTTAGGAAGGGAATAATATGATGGGATTAGGGGTTATGGGGAGAAATTTTGTTTAGGGATATGTAGGAGGGTTTGGGGATTTTATAGGGTAGGGTTTTGGGGTTTACATTGACCAATGAGTGGAGGGATAGGGAATAGGGGTTTAGTAATGTTTTAGGGTAGGGAAAATAGGGAAAAATGGGATAGGGGGGAAGGGAACAATGGAAAGGAGTGAAAAAATGAGAGGTGAAAGAGGAGCCTTGGCATCAACACAAGTTTTCAACCCTAGAGCCATGGCTTTGATGTTTTAAAGAGGTAGGGTTTAGGTGTTTTTTATTGCAATTATACATAGCCATGAACCACCATATGTTACCAAAATTTGATGAGAAAGCCAAGATATAGAACCTACCTGTCGATTTGAAGGGTTTCAAAGAGATTTGTTGCAAGTTTGGCACAAATCCGAGCCTTTGTGGGTGTGCGCTGCGCAGCAAACCCAGTGCACCACGCTCGGTATATGCATTGTGCCCGTGTTAACTTTACACTGCGGGGTCGGGCTCTGTGCATCGTGCTCTTTATATGCGTCGCGCCCCTCTGTTTGTGTGTCGCACTCCTGAAAACGACTCCAAACTCACTCCAAACGCGTGCTTGCACTCTCACACTCACTTTGCAATGTTTCTCTCTTCCTTGGTGTTCATAATGACTTTGTTTCTTGTGGGAATCCTTTATAAAGGCATTAAGAGTCATGGGTTTGATTTTTGTCTCTTCAAAACCCACTTTGCTAATGTCTTGTTTTGACACTTTTCACTGATTTAATGCAACACTGAATTTCACTTTTCCCTTTGAATTTTTAGTTGGAATGATGAAATTTTTGGCAATTTTTGCAAGGGTCGCATGACATGGAATTTGGCCAAGGAAACCATGATTGCACCTGAAGAAATCAACTGGAGACGTTTTTGAAAATTATCACAAATGACACACTGTTTGACTTTTCTTCAAAACAGAGTTTTGAAGAATAGTCGTAATCTGTCAACATGACGATGAAAATCTCTGAATCATAACTTTGTAAGGGCCTCACTCTGGCCTGCGTGGATTTATTGGTCATGTTTGAAGACCAAATTGACTAATCCCTAGACCTAATGACTGAAAATGACTCTCACCCATTAAAAGATCGAACATTGACTATCATGGACTTTAGTGAACATTGACAAAAGACCTAAGCCAGCGGGTGCCAGACATGAGGGGAAATGACTAAGAAGACCTTTTTCGTCAGATTATGGCATGCCCCTAGTGGAATGCAGCTGAGTGAATGGAGCGGGACTCCTAAAAATGAAATGCATAAATAGTTTTGATCTCTGACGGATGACTAAGAAGACCGACTCTAACATTGGCTCCAATGGGTAATGGTAGCTCCTTGGAGGTGCCAAGAACAGCAGATCTCTGGAAGAGCTAGATAGTGCCTTCGTCCATTGGGCTATGGAGTCATTATTTCAACAAATGACACAAGACTTTGACTTATTTATGAAACTAAAATGACCAAAAAATTGACTCAAATTTGACATTGAAATGACTTGAAGACTAACTTGACAAACTCTAACTAAACTGAAATAAAATTGTATTTATAGTGATAGTGAAAGCAACGTCTATAACTCAGAAATGGTACCACTTGAGCAGCCAACCATTGATCGTCCCTCCTAGACAATCTTCCCCATTCATTTCCTTCAGAAGAAAGGCATTCTGACCCCGATGTGCTGCAATCTTGAAAGGACCTTTCCATAGGTTCTCGAACTTACCATGCTTACCTTTTTCCTCATTCCTTGCATCCCACTTCAGCACCACATCATCCAACTAAAATTTGTCCGCCTTTCATTTTCTCTCATAAATTTTCTTAATCTTCTCCTGCAACTTGGATGTGTTCTGGAAGACTTCTTCTCTAGTCTGTTGCAAGTGGACCATTTGATTCAACATTTTCTGCATAGGATCGTCTTCACTGCTGGCCTCCTGAAGAAGTTTGACTACGGGGCTGTGAGAGAGGTAGGAAACACTGTATCAACTCCATACACAAGCTCAAAAGGTGACGTACCAATGGATTTCTTTTGACTGACCCGATCTGCCCAAAGTGCATTGACCAACGTCTTATGCCAACTCTTCTTGTTTATTTCCAGCAGCTTCTTGATGATGTTGACCAATGACTTATTAGAAGACTCTACCAATCCATTGCCTTATGGATGATAGGCAGTTGAGTGACCGAAAATGATGTGATATTTATGAAAAAAGTCTACCATCCTTTTTTATTTGAAAGTTGTTGTGTTATCAATGATTAACTTATTCAGGCAACCAAAGTGAGACAAGATGTTATTTTCAAGGAATGAAATTATTACCGCATATGTAGCTTGTCTAGTGGGAATTGCCTCGATCCATTTCGTGAAATAATTTGTCTTTGAGGATCCATCTGTGCTAACCGGAAGAAGCGGGATGAATTTCACCAATGAAATCCAACCCCCATTGCTGGAAAGGGGCACTCACCTCAATGGGCTTAAGTGGCAAAGGTTGTAACTTCTACCTTCCTTCGAAAATCTGACACTTATGACAGCTCTTAACCATATTATATACATCAGCAAACAATGTCGACCAATAGTACCCTGCTCTCAGAATTTTATTTGTTGTTGATTTCAAAAAAAGGTGACCACCACAGTCTCCTTGGTGGCAGTCCTCCATAACCTTCTTTGCTTCCTTTTCCACCAAGAAATTTAATAGAACGCCATCGGGATCTTTCCAATACAGTGCAGAATTTAGAATGCAAAACTTGGCAGCCTTCAATTTGAGTGTTCTCGCTTTGTTTCTATTCATGCCGGGCAGTGGTGACAAATTTTTAAGCACATATATGATATTTGAATACCACGGAGAAAGAGCAAACATTTCAAATACCTGAATTGATGATCCTTCCTCATTCTCATCAGACATAGCAGCGATCAGATTTATGTCCAAGGCGTGCAAGTTTGATTTGGCCATTAACTTTGCCAATCCCTGTCCTTTAACAAGCTTTGTGGGCTTTATTTCCACATCATATTCCAGCAAAGATGCAATCCACTTGCCTCGTCTTCCTTCTGGATCGGTCTGCACTAAAACATCTTTGACAGCAACGTTAGGAACATAGGCCAAAATATGAGAATGTAGAATATATACCCGGAAATCTTTCAACGCTTTCACAAGCGCAAGGGCTTGCTTCTCAATGATGTTGTATTTTAAGGATGCATCTCTTATAGCTCTATTGAAGAATGCAATGGGTGTTTCATGATCATCTCTTCTCTGCAACAACACAGCTGCCATAGTATGCTCCGAAGCAAATGAAAACAATATGAAATCCTGAGTGTAGTCCAAGCTGACTAGAACTGGAGCTGAAGAAAGAGCCAATTTGACTAAATTGAAAGATTTTACAGCCTCCTCCGTCCATTTCACTTGGATGTCCTTCTTAAGCATGTTTGTAATCTCTCTTAGGTGCTCAACAAGATTAGGTACAAAGTGGCGTAGAAAATTCATTTTACCATTGAAAGATTGAATCTCTTTCTTATTTCGGGGCAGATCAATTTGTTGAATTGCTTGTACATGTGCTGGGTCAATATGAATGCCATCTTTTGAGATAATGTGCCCGAGTAGTTTGCCTTCCTCCATGGCGAACAAGATCTTTTTCGGATTCAGTGACAAGCCATATTTTCTGCACTTTTGAAAGACAGTTTTTAGATGGTAC
Source organism: Pinus taeda (assembly GCA_000404065.3). NCBI lineage: Eukaryota > Viridiplantae > Streptophyta > Pinopsida > Pinales > Pinaceae > Pinus > Pinus taeda. Next base: position 334,265 of record APFE030633081.1, on the reverse strand, counting down.
ATGTGTTCTTCATCAGATTTGGAGAACACCATCAAATCATCCAGGTACACAACCAGAAAGACATCCTTCTCATTTGCAAAATCCAAGTCCATTGCACGCTAAGATGTGGCACCTATGTTCTTCAAACCGAAAGGCATTTTAGTGTAATGAAAAGTTCCCCATGGAGTGGTGAACGCTGTCTTGTCTCGGCCATCTTCATGGAAAGAAACTTGGTTATATCCAGAATAACCATCAAGTAGTGACATACGAGATGCTCCCACTACTCGCTGAAGTATATGGTCCATTTTGGGTAGTGGATAGTTGTCTTTCAAGGACACTTTATTGAGATTTCTAAAATCAATGCATAAGCGAATCTCACATGTCTTCTTTCGTACGGGCACCAAATTAGAGATCCAATCCGAAAATCTGATGGGAACAATGATTCCTGATTTGTACAACCTGTTTACCTCTTGCTCAATTGATGGCAGCAACTTTGGATTTAGCCTTCTCAACTTTTTCCTATAAGGTTTCTGATTGGGCTTAATGGGTATAGTGTGCTGAATTATATTGGTATCATAGGTCTTTAAATCAGAATAGTCCCAAGAAAACACATTTGCAAATGAAGACAGCAGACTGATATATTTGTCCTTTATTTTTTGTGGCAATGCTTTAGACAGTTTTACCAATTTAGGATTAGTCGTTGTTCTGACATTAACCTCTTCCACACCCTTCTCTGTTGGCTGCAATGTTGGTTTGCGGGCTACATCATCTTGATCAAAGAGTTCTTCTAAAGGTATCAAACCTTTAGGAATAACGTTATTCTTTAGCTACAACACGTCCATTTCATTGATGTGCACCTCATCTGTACCATTACCTTTACCATCGTCATTTTCTACATCAATTAAGGTTTCTTTGAACTTGCCTTTGTTTTGCAGAAAATCATCAATCTCCTCATCATCTTAGAAAACTTGCCAATATCTCTGATTGTCCGGGACAGTCGAACGATGCTTCACATGGATTTCGAATTTATTGCTGGAGTTCATTGGGATCTTCAAACTACTTGCTGCCTTAGCAATAGCATCAGCAATGCTATTTTGTATACGAGGCACACATGTCAAGGTATATTCTGAAAATAATTTTAGGATGTCTAGGACTGCATTACGGTAAGCCTGCATCTGAGGACGCTTTGCTTGATATTCACCTCTGGCCTGCTTAATCACCAATTAGGAGTCGCCATATATTGAAATCCTCTTAGCATTTAGCTTTCTTAGAATTTTTAGGCCAGCAATCAGAGCTTCATACTCAGCTTCATTATTTGAACAATCAAAAGTCAACTTGTAAGAGCATACCCGCACGTTACTAGGAACTTTTTTCGGGGTGGAGAAAGTACTGCGTACCCAAATTCCAATTCCAGTGCCATCATTTCCCACTGCTCCATCGAAATCCATGGTCCACAAACCTTCTTTCTCCTCTTGCAAGTTTTGGAAATCTATTTGTTGTGCTTTGTCTGCTTGCTATCCATTACTTTCAGTTGATCACTCAACGATGTTTTGTTGTTCTTGTTCTTCTCTCTTTAAAACTCCTCTGAAATTTTCTGTTATCTCTGGAATATCATCTGCTTCTACTAACTCACTATCGATATCATTGAAACTATCAGAATACAAAACATAAGACTCTAAATCTGTATGTACATAATTAATCGGATGATTTATTGGTTTCTCCTTGCTTGTAATCATGTATTTCATTTTTTTCCTGACACAATTTCCTCATTTGGCCAAACAACAGAATCGTTGCATAGGAGAAATCTAGTTGTAGTATCCCTTTCAATTTCACTACCCAAGACCTAGAAAGAAGCATGCCAAACTTGGGAGGAATATCTGCTACAACAACATCCATCAAAACATTCTTCATTGGGAGTTGATCCAGACTCACAACCAAGTCTTTGATGAGCCCGATACATCTTACTCTGCTAGAATCAAACGAATAGAGATCATGGTATTGCCAGGTGATTTCCAGACCCAGCTTATCCATGATAGCCTTGGGCATGAGGTTGTGAGAAGCTCCGGCATCGAACATGGAATTATGTAACATAAAATCATGCAATCTTAAACTGATATAAAAAGGTGGCATATCACTATCAGGAGACTCACCATTCGATGTTGGCCCAAAAATCATTTCAGGTTGATCATCCTCGACATTCACCATGTCAGACATTGGGTCCAAATTCAAAACTTTAGATACTTGCCCTCTATAACTGTTGTTCCTCATTATTTCAATCAAGGGAATGGATACCTTCAATTTAGAAATTTCATTCTCTAAATTAAAAGAAGGAATCTTTTCTACCTCTTTGACTGGGATTTCTTTCCTATCCTTTTCTTTCAATGCAATTGGTTGATGTGATTGTTCTGTTGATGAAAATTTGCTACCATCCAGATAAACCACCTCTTTTCTTTTCCTTTGTGCAACTGATGGATCATTCTTTGATGTCTCACCGTCCTTCCTCTTCTGAATTGGTTTGACCGGAACATATCTGTTTCTAAGTGAATATCGCTGCTGCTGGGCGGACAAAGCATTCATATAGCCTCTTTGGTACTCATTTGATTCTTCCTCCAAAACGGTGTCATTGGCTAGAATGAAATCTACATCTTTGTGTACAGCCGAGCTTTCTGCATACTCCTCATCCTCGGTAATATAAATAGGCAAATCATCAGGAGTAAAGAGGTGGTTTTCTTCACCTATTATATTCCCGTCCTCATCTGACTCCGATCCATGCACAAAATTTTGCTGCAGAGGTGGTTGTACTGGCTGTTGTGATGTCTGCTCTTGGGCTCGCTGATCTCTTTTCCTTATTCTATATTGTGGCTGTTGCTGGCCACGAAAGTTAGGATTTCTAACTTGTGGCTTAGGTTTGTCAAGTTTCACCCTTTCAAGCATCTGCTCTACCTTCCAGAGTAGTTGGTCTACCAAGGAAGATTCTTCTTTTACGGTGACCTTCTTTTCTGCCTTTGCTTTAGCCCTCTTGGTCAGCAGATTTGCTTCAACGCTGACTGCTATCTTCTGCATGTCTTCCATCGTGGTCGGTTCTCTCTCTCTTAATTGATAAGCCATGTTAGCATCAAAACCATCCAGGAACTTCACCATGGCTAGCCCCACAAGTGGCCTTAGATGATTGGGAATTTCATTATAAACAGAATTGAATCTAATGCAATAGTCTTGGACCAACTCATCAACATTTCGTTTGATTTGCTCATATTCAGCCAGAATTTGAAGAGGATTCTTTTTCACTTCCCAACAGTTTAAAAATTGTCTTTGTAGGTCGGCCAAGGTAGCGATACGTCCAACCAGAAAACCTCTGAACCATTTCCTCACTTCACCTGCAAATGTCTGTACAAAGAGTCTCATTGCCACATTCTTTGCATCAATCTCATGAAGTTCATAGAAATCTGCCATTCTGTCCACATGTTGTTGAGCAGTAATGTTGTTAGGAGTGCATCAAAAAATGGGATTTTTCTTTGATAATCTGCGGGCATATCATCTAAAACTTGAGGCAGAACAAGAGGTGCAAAACGAGTAGCCATGACTCTTGGTGGGTTTGGCCTTGGAGGTATTGGAGGAGTGTGGGCAGTTTGTAGGGGGCTAGCAATTGGAGTTTGAAGCTGTGCTACAATATAATTATCAATTGATTGGTTAGCCCTTTCCATCTCCAAGTCTACAAGGAACTTTGGATTGTGGACAGTAGAGTCAACTACCCTTTCGAATTTGGTTTCAAACAATGATATTTCAAACTGCTCATCAAAATCTAGCTCTTCAAGATACTCAAAAATGTCAAGGCATGAATGGGATTTGAACATGGGAGATATAGAGCTCTCTTGACGATGAATTATTGGAATCAAATTGGGATTTTTGTAGATGTGCGGAGGATTTGGATCTAGATTAGCTTTGGTATATCTTCTAGAAGCCAACGTGCTATTGAGAAAAAACAAAGGACACAACCAACTCACTCAGCCTATCAAATCCTAAACTTATCATCTGGAAGCTTAGAATTATCAAGAAGTAAGGGGATTAATTTCGTCCCCAGCGGAGTCGCCACTATGTTAGCACCTAAATCTGCCTTAGGCTGAAGGAAGGCAAAATTCAGGGTAACCACAAACCACGCTCAGTCTGGTAGCTAGCCCTACCAAAACAGGAGAGGGCTCTCTCCGTGTCACACTCAGTGAATAGATAAACAATATGGTCTGAGATGACTTACAATGAATATTGACTTTAGGCTAGTAAATAGATATGGAAACAAGAAGAATTTTTTATAAATGACTGAGTTTCTGGGATGGCATGGGACCAACAAACAGTGATGAGCAGAGAATTTAACATAAAGGCACAGATTACTTCGCGAGGCAAGACAGATGGAAAGTCTAGCAATTAGTTTTGAAATAATGTGAAATGGAAAGATTACTTAAGAGGCTGAAAAGGGCATAAACACATGAATCCTTTTCAACAGAAGAAGAACACTGAACGCAAAACTTTCCCACAGTCAGAGCAATAAACATGAATTCTACCTTGTCTTACTTAGAAAATTTCACTGAAAATTAATATGAATGAACTATGAAACATAACGAAATACATATGAAACATAAAGAGAACACATTCGCTACACTCACAACCACATGAATCTCATGAAATAGAGCCACTGCCTTTCATTAATCCTCTGTCAAGATATACAATAAAGAACTGAGTTTCTCTCCCACAGTCTCCCAGAAATTACAACCAACCAACCCTTTGCAAATGGTTTTCATAGAATAAATAGACTATGCCATGAGGAAATGGAACGACCAAGAGTTGGGGAGTTTTTTGAATCATTACAAAGTGAAAGTGGAAAGCCAACCATTAGTTACAGGTGCAGCATTACAAAAATGACAAATGGCTTGGGTGACTGCTCGCCTTCCTTTGCCTCTTAGATAGAAGCCAACCTTTAGTGGAAATACTTTAAATTTTGCCTTAGGTTCCAAAAAAAGTGTAGTGTAGATGAGCAGGCCCACTTGGAGAAAGTCGCAAATCGAAATGTCGCGAAGCGGAAGTGATTTTGGCCTTTTTCTCTATATGTGCTATGCCACTTTGGAGGTTGTTTTGAGGTACCTGCATGAGTCCAAATTCTTCCCAAGTGTGATTTTCTGAAAGCCTAGCTTTTCTACTTTCCAAGCCAAGTGGAATTTCTAAATTTGGTGCTCATTTGCCCCTCCAAAACTTCATTCTCCCAAGACTGCTTCTTGTGTGTCAAAATAGGGGTAGAGAGGTCATTTTTTGAGTGTTTTTGACCTCCTAGAGACTGAAATCATGCCCAAACTTCTTGTCTATGCACCAGTAGGCATGATTTTTCATGTTGAATCCAAAAATGCAAGACATTTGTGATTTGTAGCCCCCAATCCTAAGCGTCGCGCCATTGGGGAGAAAAACCCTGTGTTGTGACCAAAAATTTGTCATGTGACCAAAATTGCCCCAAATTTCTTGAAATTTGGGTTGGATATCCTCTATGAGGTGCTATGCTAGGCCACAGAAGCTTCATTCAAGATTTTAAGCCGATCTTGCTCTTTTTGCCTCTTTTGCCTCTTTGTCGCTTTTCTCAATTTTGCCTTCAAACTCCTTATCCGAGCCTTTGAACTCATATTTTGTGCCCTGTAGTGATAAACCATCCACCTCAACATGGTTTTTTCCTTGTCGGCCTTCTCTAGCAGTCTCTCAAGGTGGATGTTAATACGCTCGAGCCAAGACTCGCGGTCATTGTTAATGTCTTGCTCTAATGGAGTGAGCTCAATCCTCCTATGCTGGGCAGCTTGGCGATTCTCACGGATGCTTTGAAGCTCCATGATCTCATGCTGGTCCTCAAGCTATTTGTTCCTCTGCTCCAAATACCTGATAATCCACTTGGCCCTCTCCAAATTGAGTGACAAGCCTTGGATCTCCGTTTTCTACTCCTGGATGGTCCTCTTAAGTTTGGCACTCTCCACATCTGCATCATCATCATGAATAAGGATGAAGTCAGCATCCTGTTCACCTGATGGCCCCTCGTCATGCATAGGCTTCTTTCCCTTGTCCTCTACTTGTGTTTTTGATGTCAGAAGCGAGGCCCCTTCCACCTAGGGTGGATATAACACTCACTTTTCTGCTGCAAACAAATGTCTACTGCCTCTCTGATAGGTGATGAATACTGGCATAGTAGTGGTCTCATGGCACTCATACTGATGAGATGGACCACCTGTCTCATGTTCAACCTCTGATAATACCTGTGAAGTGCTGAAGAGGTCACGGGAGATGAAGTCATCCCAAGTAATTCCCTGTAATCCCAACTATGATCCACCAAAATCTTAATAAGAGCAAACTGATAAACACTGTTAAGTTGTTGCTGAGGGGTCTTGTGCTGCATGAAGGTGTTCATCCTCTCTATGTTCCTGCAAATGAAATATGGGGCATTCATCATCCATACCCTGGTAAAGTGCATGAGCAACCTGATGTGATAGGCATATAGACGAGAGAACCTCCCCTCACAGCTGAAGTACTTCATGATCAATTTCATGAGTGGAGCATATTCATATTTCAAATATCTGAATGGAAAGACTCTTTGGAGCTACCTCAAGAAACTGGCCTTAATGTAAGGCTCATAATGTTGCCAATCAACCTTCTATTCTTGTGCCACTGTTCTCCACATTCGGTATACCGGTTGGTAATGAAGCAGTTTCAGGTGTCAGTGTGAAGGTGACCCGGCCAAGTAGCGTGATCCATGTAGGTGAAGCACAAAAAGACGGGCAACTCATGATGAACTCGAACATAGCCACCCTTTGACAAACTCAAAACATGATAGATGTTGGAAACATGACATAGCAAGAGGGCAGGCCTGCAATTCTGTGAGGGTGGTTGGCTCATCCCTAACATGTTTGCCACTTTTGTGATGTCTCCGAGGAGCCTGTTCTTCTGAGGATGAATCACTTTGGGTTTCCATTTCATACTCTGATGAATTCTCAGATGCCATGACTACTGTATGTAGACTATGCTTGGAATACCCTTTGATGACGGTAGTGAAACTATGTGTTGTTATGATCTCTGCCACCAAGGGGAACAATACAAAGAGGGAGTGTTAGGAAGGGAATAATATGATGGGAATAGGGGTGATGGGGAGAAATTTTGTTTAGGGATGTGTAGGAGGGTTTGGGGATTTTATAGGGTAGGTTTTTGGGGTTTACATTGACCAATGAGTGGAGGGATAGGGAATAGGGGTTTAGTAATGTTTTAGGGTAGGGAAAATAGGGAAAAATGGGATAGGGGGAAGGGAACAATGGAAAGGAGTGAAAAAATGAGAGGTGAAAGAGGAGCCTTGGCGTCAACACAACAAGTTTTCAACCCTAGAGCAATGGCTTTGATGTTTTCAAGAGGTAGGGTTTAGGCATTTTTTATTGCAATTATACATATCCATGAACCACCATATGTTCCCAAAATTTGATGAGAAAGCCAATATATAGACCCTACTTGTCGATTTGAAGGGTTCCAAAGAGATTTGTTGCAAGTTTGGCACAAATCCGGGCCTTTTTGGGTGTGCGTTGCGCAGCGAACCCAGTGCGCCGTGCTCGATATATGCGTCGCACCCGTGTTAAATTTACACTACGGGGTCACGCTCAGTGCGCTGTGCTCTTTATATGCGCCGCGCCCCTTTGTGTGTGCGTCGCGCTCCTGAAAACGACTCCAAACTCACTCCAAACGCATGCTTGCACTCTCAAACTCACTTTGCAATGTTTCTCTCTTCCTTGGTGTTCATAATGACTTTGTTTCTTGTGGGAATCCTTTATAAAGGCATTGGGAGTCATGGGTTTGATTTTTGTCTCTTCAAAACTCACTTTGCTAATGTCTTGTTTTGACACTTTTCACTGATTTAATGCAACGCTGAATTTCACTTTTCCCTTTGAATTTTTAGCTAGAATGATGAAATTTTTGGCACTTTTTGTAGGGGTCACATGACATGGCATTTGGCCAAGGAAACCATGACTACACCTGAAGAAATCAACTGGATACTTTTTTGAAAATTATCACAAATGACACACTATTTGACTCATCATAATCTTTGTTTTGAAGAACAGTCGTAATCTATCAACATGACGATGAAAATCTCTGAATCATAACTTTGTAAGGGCCTCACTCTGTCCTGCATGGCTTTATTGGTCATGTTTGAAGACCAAATTGACTAATCCCTAGACCTAATGACTGGAAATGACTCTTGTCCATTAAAAGATCGAACATTGATTGTCATGGACTTTAGTGGACATTGACAAAATACCTAAGCCAGTAGGTGCCAGTCATGAGGGGAAATGACTAACAAGACCTTTTCCGTCAGATTATGACATGCCCCTAGTGGAATGCAGCTGAGTGAATGGAGCGAGAATCCTAAAAATGAAATGCAGAAAGAGTTTTGATCTCTGACGGAGGACTAACAAGACCGACTCTAACATTGCCCTCCTACTGATTATATTTTCTACCATGCTGCTGAAAAGCTTTGCAAACAAAGGATTGATCATGATGGTTCTATAGCTAGAAGGATTGTTAATGTTTCCACTTTTAAAAATGAGTATTTCTAAACTAGTTGTCCAATCTCTTGGGAATCCTTTCCGAATGAAGTTGTTGAATATTTCCATGACGTGCAATGCTAGAATGCTCATTCCCCACTTTAGATATTCTACTTGAAGTTTAGCCAAGTCCTTTGTCTTCCCTGTTTTCAACTTTTTAATTCCTGTCTCCACCTCCTGTAATGTGAAAATCTTTGAAGTTGTGTTGATCCTGGGATGAGGCTAACCTCTAATTCCTTTTCATAGAGTCATCTTGCATAGTCAAACTCTTGATTGGTTGTAATATTATTTTCAATTTTCTTCTTCCTTGGTTGAAGTTCCTGCCACAAAAGCTTTGGGTTATTCTTGCCTAGATATATTAACTCTTCCCACCTTGTTTGGATGAGCTCGTCTTTTTTACTTTTTAAAATTTTCTTATATAACTTTACATTCATCTTCTCCTTGCCTGGATTTTTAAATGTTCTCCTTGCCATTTTTCATTCCTCATTGAACCAAGAATTCACAGGAAAACAATTTGATTCTAATTTTCTATTTTTTTCTCTTTTTCACTTTTCAAGTGCACCCTGGATTATGTGTTTCATTCACTCAATGCTTAAAGACAAAAAATTTATGTGTCGGACATTATTTATTATTTATTTAAGGTTTTCATGCATTGACTTATGTATCGTTTTATTAATTGTTTTGACTTATATGACTAAAGAGAACTGATGTGTCTGAGTAGAGGTAATGATTTCTACATTGTTCAATGTGTATTAAAGAATGGTTCCGTATTTTACTAAAGGAATGGATTGGCCATTCTGATTAAGATCCTTAATACTTCAAGTTCCAAGTTAGCTACAAAAGAAGGATCACTAAATATTTCTCGCTAAGTTGATATCCTATCTAGGGCAAATCTATAAGGTTATGATTCTCAAGAGTTGTGTTTTTTTTTTAGGTTGGTAGTACATTACATATTACATATGTTTACATTGTTCATTTCACTTAAGGAGGATTTGAGTCGAGAAATTCAAGAGACTAAAGTCCTCACTTGCACGACCATCACCAATTGAGATGCCTCACATGTGCCTCAAAAATTGTGCTTGATATGGTTATTCCACCCTTTATCCACTAATATGTTGAAGTTTGTATATAAGTGTATCTTAATTCGTTGCTTCTATAAATGTTTGTAGTTAGTGTAGATTTCTGCATTCAATTTATTTTAAATTGGATTCTTGAATATTTAATATTTTTTTTTTTTCATTATCTTCATCATACATGTCTGCTTGTATTTTGTCAATGGCTCAAACATTTCTAGAAAACTAGTTTTGGGAACATAAGCAAGCGTAGAAACACAAAATAACAATTTTTTTGTATAAGCATCTTCAAAATGTTAATCCTAACGTGTAATGTTCTGATTTAAATCAATGCACAAAATATTTTTAGGGAGGGGCATTGTCATGTAGTAGTACTTGTTAGTATATCCATCTTTAATGAAAATATCTTCCATGTTCACCCATTACACAAGATTCAATTAAATGAATCATGATTTTTTTGGTGAGGTATAGTTTAAAGATATTATCTTTTGTTTTTTTCCTTTTTTCCTTTTTATTATATTATTTTTTAATTTATTAAAATTAATAAATTTATTAAATTAAACATTTTTGAAGATTTATATATTTAAATATTTTTTTATTAAATATAATTTAATTATAAAAAATATTGTAATCTCACCCCATATTTATATAATTAAAAAATATATATATACTATTAAACTATACCTTTTTACTAACCATTTCAATTAATAAATTTAAAAGAAAAATACCAAAACACGCTCATATCATTAATCATTAATGGAAAATGATAAAGTTATACAAATATTTTACAAAATTATATATAATAAAGATTAAAAAAAAGTTACATCTCATTAAACTTATAGTAGATAACAAGTATTAATTTTCAAACATATAATATATTAATTTTATTAATAATAAATATTATATGTGAATTATTATATTATTTTTTTTAATTACTAAAATTATATATTTTAACAAATATAAATATAATTAGTGACATTAAAGAGTTTAACCACACTAGTTTAACCACACTGAGTTTTAACCATTTTTAGAGAATTATTTGTCGACGTGTTTCGAACCAACTAGTGTGGTTAAAATATGATTTACCATAAGATTTAAAATTATAATATTATTTGAATAATTTATTTATCAAACCTTGATCCTTTCCACCTAGGCCCAAGTCTAATCTAGTCGTTAAGAGTCTTTTTAACCGTTTCTTGGTCAAATATAGTTGTTGAAGGACCTACATTCCCTATTTATCTGATCACTCAGATTTGTTCCTCAACTTGTCCTGACGATGAACCACACTAGTTGGTTCGAAACGCAACAACAAATGATTCTCTATGTGATTTTGCCGAAATTACTCTCACAATTAGTGACATTGTTTATTTTGAATTTTTTTTGGTAAAAAAATACATTCAGAATTATTTTGTCGACACGCATCGAACCACTCAGTGTGGTTCATTGTCAAGGTTAAGATGGAGAGTCTAATCATGGCAAGAGAATTATTTTCTTGCCATGATCAAACTCTCCATCTTAGTCCTGGCGATGAGCCACACTGGATGGTTCAAAATGCATTGAGACAATAATTATGAATGTGATTTTTTACTGAATGATTTTTAAAATACATAATATGGATCACAGAAACCTGAATTGTGATATAATTTAATCAATTATATTTTAATTGTAATGTTAATAATTTAGATTGTAATGAGTATATAGTTTATTAATTAAACTATAAATAACTTTAATTAAATGTACATGTACATGTGACCATTATCAAGAATGTGGGTTATATGGTCAATCACATATCACCTACTTACAGTTAATGATAAGCAATCCGAATTAAATACAAGGAAATATAATGGATCCAAATCCACTATAAATAATTTATGGTCAAACATATATAAAAACTAAGATTAATTCATCCATAAGCATATACAAGCAACCATGGTTGACGAAGTGACATGTAGTTCACCAATGCTAAACCAAAGTTAACTAAAGTTAACAACAATCACCATATTAAACTAGAGATAGCCAAAGTTAGCAAAGATAAACATTCAATAATAGTCATCGCTCACGCATGTCAACTATATCAATGCACGCTAACCACCTTTAAGTTAACTGAAATGAAAGTCACAATTCAACATAGTCATTGAAGAGAATCACAATACAATATTATCCTTTAGGAATGTCACAATGCAAGATAACCCTTATGAACACTAAATGTAGCAACCCATTAAAGAACATTGAATGTCAAAATCCACCATAACCATTGAATAATGTTGCAATGTAACATAACCCTTGATGAAATTAATAATGTGACATAATCATTGATGATGTAGCATTCCAAGATAAGCCAACTAAGATGAACATCGAAATATGACATAAGTATATTGTTAACTTATTAGCATTAAAATCTAACATGATATTGAGGTCAACCCTATAATATCACAATGTAGTATAATAATATGGTCACCCACAATTTTGCAATGTGACACTATTGAAGTCAACATATTAATGTCACAATATGGCATTTGTTGAAGATAATCATGCCTAACCAAAGTCAATCATATTCAACTATATCCAACCATAACTAACCATAGTCAAACATGTCGCAATAAAAAGTTATACCAATGTTTCTCAATCATGGTCAACTATAGTCAGCACTCCTTAAGCACAGTCACATATGGCCAACCATGGTAAAAAATGGTTAATCTTACTGAAACATGGTCAACCATTATCAAATCATTATTAAATATGGTAAATCATAGCTAATTATGGTCAAACATGGTCAAACATGCTAAACCAAAATCAAATATAGACAATCATGGTCGATTGCACTTAACTATGCTCAACCATGTGTTGAATTTTCTACAAGAATGCATATTAGAAACCAATATTCTAATCTAATAATTACTTCTATTAATCTAATTAATTCTTCTTATGCCACTAATATCATTAAGCAATTATACATAGAAAATATCAACAGTAATGCAGTGAAAACGATAGAAAATAAAGATCATAAAGAGATAGTCGTGCACAATAAAGACCATATTTTTTTCAGGGGAAACCCAAACTTGGGAGAAAACCCAACAACTCTTCTTCTAGGAGAAATTTCTTCGGCAAGATTTGCAAATCCAACCATAACTAACTATAGTAAAAAATGATCATAATAAAAATTCATAGCAATATTTGTCAATCATGGTCAACAATCCTTATTCATAGTCAAATATGGCCAACCATGGTAAAAATGTTAAATCATAGTGAAACATGCTCAACCATTGTCAAATCATCGTAAAATATGGTAAATCATAGCCAATTATGGTAAAAAATGGTCAACCATGCTAAACCAAAATCAAATATAGTCAAACATGGTCGATTGTGCTTAACCATGCTCAATCATGTGTTGAAATTTCTATAAGAATGCATAGTAGAAACCAATCTTCTAATTTGATAATTACTTCTAATGATCTATAATTAATTATTCTTATGGCATTGTTATCATTAAGCAATTATACACATAAACAATAGTAGTGCAGTGAAAACAATAGAAAATAAAGATCATAAAGAGATAGCCATGCACAATAAAGACCACAAATTTTCCTTGGGAAACCCAAACTTGGGAGAAATCCCAACAACTCTTCTTCTAGGATAAATTTTCTTTAGCAAGGTTTACAAATCCAAATGTATATAAATTTGTGCCAAACTCCGAGTTCAAGATACCAGTCAAATCTAGTCAAATACTAGCTAGTCAAACCAACTAAAGTACAAAAGTCAACATTAGTAAATAATTAGAAATTTGACCTCGTTTTTGTGGTCAATTGATCATCTTTTTCTGCTCCTTACTACAACTTCTTCATAGGATATGATGTGTTTTTGTGGTGATAAAATAAATATGACACATTGTATGCATATATACAAGTTGAATGGGTGAATTTACACCAAGGGACACATCCCTTCATGAGCTAAACTGACCTGTCCATTTGGAGCGTACATGAAGCCTAAAAAAATAAATTTTTATTTTGATTTCCATAATTCCTTTAAGACAACTTGGAAGACTTCTTGGCATGTGGGAATTCCTCCCAATGCTACAAAAAAATCAACACTCCCTATAAGCGAGGGAAGTATTCTCCTTGGCTGCAACAAATTTCTACTTTAGCTAAAATTTCTCCTTCATAAGAAAAGTTCAAGAGATTTCCATGTTGATACATGTTTATAGATAACGCCATGCTAGAGTCAGAAATGTAACTCCTCATATGCACATGAGTATCCAGGGCTTTTGGCCAAAGTCCTTTATGGATCCTTAGGAAAATGTATCAATATCCTATGGCAAAATTCCTTTATGACCTAGCCAAGTTCCTATGGCTTCTCAACAAAGAATTTATCTTTTGGACCATTGACCTTTCTGGTCAAAGTCCTTTATGACCTAGCCAAGTCCTTTTGGCTTCAAAGATGAATTACATCTATCTCCTTTGGTGAAAGTCATCTATGAACTAGCCAAGTCCTTTCGGAAACCAAGTGTTTTTGGCTTCTGAAGAGAAGATCTATCTAATCCTATAATTCCCTTGGGTCATTCACCTCTGGTCAAAATCCTCTATCACCTAGCCAAGTCCTTCTAGCTTCTTAGGTGAATGTATCATATAATTGCCCCTATAATTTCCTTGGACCATTCACTTTTTTGGTCAAAGTCCTTTATGACCTAGCCAAGTCTTTACGGCTTCAAAGGGGAATGCATCCATCTCTCCTGGTCAAATTCCTTTATGAGCCAACCAAAGTCCTTTATGGCTTCAAGAGAAGGTATACTAAATCCTACAAATACCTTGTCATTCCCTTCCAATGAGGGAGACATTCAACTTCATACTAAGGTTGTATTTGAAGTATGTCCATAATCAGCGTAACTGTGGATATGTACTAGATCTCTATTGCTCCATTCTGCACCATGTCTCAGATGAAGTGACTTGACCATGTCCTTCTAGCTTCTAAAGCCATAATGCTTCATAATTTAAGATATTGGTTGTGATATACTATACCTATGATTGAATTTATATATTCTTGTAGCCTCGCTTCATCTCTTATGACATATCTCAAACCAAATGCAACTATACAACACATGTACCACATGATTTTCTCCATCCATTGTATATGCCTTGGTTCATCAAATGATTCAGGGTGCTCACTGCAATAAAAATATCTTTTTTGGTGTTATCAAGGATCCAATCAATTGCCTATACATCATGGGATCCACCAAATATGAATCTCTAGTCCCAAGAAACAGTGTATCTTCCAAAAAACTTCATTTCAATATCTTAGGCCAACTCCTTCTAACATTGAAGCAAGTCTTCCTGTGGTAGTCCTGGCTATTATCTTTGTTATAGAAAAAAATTATCTTACCATTGTTTCTCCTTTTGTCACATGACCAATTCCTTCTACCATTATTTCTCCCTCTTTCATGAGATAAAGTCTTTCTACTACTAGTTTTCCCTCTATCATGTACGAAAGTCCTTTTTCTATTGTTTCTCCCTCTTATTGGGGTAGCCATATTATCAAAATCCTTGCTTTCTTCTTCCTTAAAATTCTTCCATATACTGCAAGAATCATTTCCTTAATAGTATTTATGATGTACTTGCAAACCTCATTTAAGAGGTCATGTAAGAAACAATTATAACGAGGAAAAAAATGCAAAGACGAGGATTACCAAGGAAAAATAACATTAATCAAGAAAAAAATAGCTGAAGTACTTATCTCTTGATTAAGCAAGAAATTTTTTATTGTTATAGGGAATTTTTAACTCCCTTGTAACATCCTCCTCCCACATCTACCCAAGTAACTGGCCAACCAAGGTAAACATGTGACGAGTTGCTACTATGATTGGATTCAACCTCCTAGGTGACCTTAAGGAAGTAGAACCAATGGAACCAAAACATACAGACCTTCCACATCAGCTACAAGACTCCTAGGAACCATGCCAACCTCTTAGGTACCTAACCCCTGGGTCCCACTGAAGTTTTTGACCACTTGACCTCCAGACACTCCCATGTTATAGGCTTTCCAGGTTCCAAGAGGCTTTAGACACTCCCATGACAAGGCACGTTAATGTCCAAGGACTATTTTGCTCAATATTGTGCCAACGTCCCCAGGATTTGAGCCACTTTTTTAGGCCCAGCGCGGTGGTCACTACCCTGAATTGAATGACACCTTCAAAATAGTAAGATAACAAGGAAACAATGATGCAAAAGTAAATACTTGAACAAGCCCTTAATCTAACCCCTACTAGTGATGTTCATCAAACATATCACAAATATGTAATCTACATGTGTAAACAATAGATTTAATCATAGGGATCTCATATTTATCTGAGAAACACTAAGAACCATTGTTCCCTCGTATTATTTTCTGCATTATCATCTATTAGGTCATATATACATTGTCCATTCATTTAAAAGTAAAGACAGAGAGCCATACATATCCACTATCATAAAACACATACATAACCAGCATAATAGCAACATAAATACCAGTGAAATCACAACCATATGATCCACATATAAACAAGTATAATACTCATAGAAATACAAGGCAAAATAACCTCATATTAATGATGCAAAATCCAAATCTGAGATGGGACTACCACATTCCACTCGACCATACGATGGCTAAACCAAATATCTCTTCAGTCATTCACACCCATTCCATATTTCAAGCATGAATGTGGGACTCAAACAAAAAAAAACAACCAAGACATCCCGAGGCTAAACCAACTCACCCTCATCAATAGAAATCGAGCTTTACCACAATCCACACTGGATCACTAGGCCAACACAATAAATATGTAATAAAAAACTTTACCATGATCTCCACTAGATCACTAGGAAAAATAAGCATGGATGTGGAATTTTCTTGTCTCTTAGTCTCTCAAGCTTTATCGCAATCCATAGTCCGATCCAGGGATCACTAGGCCCTAAGCCAAGACACCATGCTCTAGGCTTTATCATATATCCTTCCATTCACCGGCGAGGATTCATAGGCCTAATCAAGGGCCACCACCTCTAGGCTTTATTGTATATCCTACCATTCACCGGCAAGGATTCCTAGGCCCACTGAGGCAACATAATCCTGGCTTTACCGGAACCCACAATCTGCCTCAGGGGTCACTAGGCCAGTGGCTTTACCATGATCCACAATCTGGTTCAGGGACTACTAGGCCACGTTCTCGATCATTCGAATATCTACCTCACTCACCTTCGAATCCATCCGACAATCCAGCTCAACCAAAACATGAGAACCCCATCACACCATGGCTATACGAAAATGGCAAGGCTAGGCTGAAAACGCTATCACACTTGGAAAAACCCATGCCATAAGAGCAAAAACAACCACATGAAATACCATGCATGCCAAATGTATCAAGGAAAATAAACATGCATATCGATATCTACAATGAATATTGATGTAGTTTCTTGATCCTACTCTCCCTTGCTTGATATTTTCTTCCTCTTGCCTTCTTTTTATTTCTTGATCCAATTCCAATTGCTCCAAGAAAACTTTAAGTATCCAAGAGTATGAGAGAGAGAGAATAGAAGAGAGCTCCACCAAAACTAAACTTACCAAGCCTACCCACTGATGCTCACAAACAATTTTATCAATGAGCCCTTTATTTCTTTATTTTCAATTAGTTTCCTTCATTTTCCTCCTCACATGCAACCTGTGACCTTTCACCTCCCTTTTCTCATAATTTCTAGTATTTTCATAAATAAATGTCAAATAATGCCTCATTCATTTCCAAATCCTTTGATAATTTTCTTTAGCCATAATAACCTAGATGAACACCCACTAGGATGTTTTTCCCATCTTTCATCTTGGAATAAGTTTTCCATCAATTGTGGTCTTATATATTTTTTTACCTGGAATTTTAACCAAGGTTGTTACCGAACCCTCCCCCTTGGGGGAACACTATCCTTGGTGTGTAATGACACCTATAAGCAACAATACTGCTAAAAGAAAAACATACTACCCGGGGAGATTTATAACACAACTTGTTGCAGTATTTACAATGACCATCTGCTAAAACATGACAGACATACCATTTACTGGAGCTTTATAAAAAAACTCATTATGATATTTACAATAGTATACACATACACATTAACTTCAACCAACAAATAAAATTATATGATGCCCACATCTGCAACAAGGGAATATGGAGGCTCACAACTCCACCCTTGATCTAGGTGGATATTGGTGGCCACCTGCCAAGTCCACTTGGACCCCCACCATTGTTTCTCTTAGATTTTTCAATTTACTTAATCGTATCACAACTTACTATTTTTAGAATTTTTTCGGGTCTTGAACTTCCGGAGCCATTTTGAGGCCCTAAACGATGTTTTTTGGGAAAATTAGGAGCAAGATGGGTCGATGGATTGATGTTTCTCTTCCCAAAGTTGTATTTATTGAATAGATCTTTCTAACGAGATATTGTGTGCATCAAACGGAGATCATATGCCAAAGTTACGACCCCGGGAAGTTGATGTACCAATTTACCCAAACGGGGCCCACAGTTTGGCATTTCATCTTCTAGGGTTAGGTTTTTGGATGTTTAGGGTTTTCCATTGTTTATCAATAATAAAAAGGCCTTCAAGTCTCATTATAACACAGTTCAAAGGTAGGTAGTCGCCACATCTTTTCTTAGAGATAAGCTACCACCGCCCTAGCTGACTGATTTCCATTACTATTTGTAAGCATATTTCAGTGTTTTACATTAATGAAATGAAGTATTATTTCCACTGCATCTCTGTGTTTATGGTTATCTCTATAATTTGTTGTGTTCCTATTTAAATCTGGATCAGTGGTATCAAAGCGGTTTTCTTTTTCTCTGTTTTTCTTTGCATGTCCCCAATGAGGTCAGGATAGAAGGAGTTAGGGCTTGAACTGGTCAAACCTTTGCAAGACCAACCTCTCAAATCCATACAACCTCCCATGGCAGATGAGAATAAGACGGTGGGGCAGGAGATCCTATCAAAATCTTGCTCGAAGAAGCCCTTGAGCGACAAAAGAACGCAATGATGGACAACTTTTCCCAGATCCTTCAGCGGCTACCCAAAAGAGATGCATCGACTTCCAACAGCTACTTTGGAAACACCACACCCTTCAAGGTACAAGTTAATTTTGAATTCCCCATATTTGAGGGTCAGATAGATGCAGATGCCATAGATAAATGGTTAAATCTACTAGAGGGTTATTTTTCTATTCATGAATTTTCGAGTCTGGAAAAGATTGTTTTCACTCTTCTCAAAGCAGCCCCCCATGTCAAGGACTGGTGGGAAACCTATTGTGAGTAGAAGGATGAAAGTATCAACTCACTATTTTCAGCCACACACACTTGGAATTCATTTTGGGATTACATCAAGGAGTAGTACTACCCTGTCGGAATCTATGAGGATCTATACATAAAGTGGACCACTTTGCAGCAGGGAAGGGACCAAGATGTGCTAAAGTTCACCAATCGTTTCCATACCCTTCGCACAAAGTTGGGTATCAAGGATTCAGAGCAGCATTTGATACTCAAATACCACGGCTGCCTGCACAAGTACATCCAGGAAGAAATAGAATTTCTGAACATCTCCTCGCTTGGCACAGCATACCGATATGCCATCAAGGTCGAGCAGAAGTTTAAACAAAAGAAGTGATACTTTGGATCTGTGAATCCAAAGCAAGGGAAGGGTGGCCCCAAACTGTAGATCAAAGGACAAAGCCAAGGTGGGGTATCCCAAGACAACTCACCAAAACTGCAAGGCAAGAACAATGCCGCGAAGTCGAAAAAGGACACAGGAAAATGGTGTGAGTTCCATAAGAGCTCCACTCACAACACAAGTGAGTGTTGGGCCAAGCAGTCACTAATGGTTGAGCTAAAGGTTTCAGAATCAGATGCATGTTCTGACTCTAAGTCATAACCCAACAAGGGGAATGACAAAGGGAAGCAGATTATCAATGTGGAGCCCAACGCCACCATTGCCACCATGAAGATCCAAAAGGAGGAACCCGAAGATCTAGAGGAGGAGGAGTGTCTCTTCCACTCGCAGATGTGGGTAAAGGGATCCCTGCTAAAATTCATTGTCAACAGTGGGAGCCAAAAAAACCTCATTTTGGTAGAGGTCCTGAAGCGGTTGGGCTTACTGACCACAGCACATCCACAACTATACACCATCGGGTGGCTTCACCAAGGACGAGATCTTCGCGTGAGCCAGCAGTGTCGCCTTCCATACAACTTAAAGCCCTTCACGGATGAGGTATTGTGTGACATTGCTCCCCTTGAAGTTTGTGATGTATTATTAGGACAACCATACTTGTGGAGTTGACATGCTATGTATGAATCAAGGCCCCATGCTATTATTATTACTTTGGGAAATAAGTTGTACAGGATACCGGAGGTAGCACCACCTACCGCCATCTCTTTGGTTACTACAAAACAATGCAGTAAGCTCATTTCCAAAACTGGGAAATTTGTTTCCTGATGATACACCCTCAAGGAAAGAAGAAGACGATGGCCACAACCTCCAGACAGGGCCCCTCCACATGACAACTATAGATGGACAAGGTCGTGGAGGAGTACGAGGACATCTTCACCTCCCCTGCAGGGATTCCTCTGCACTATCAGGTCAAGCACTCCATCGATCTGACCCCAGGTGCACCATTGCCCAATGGACCAATCTATGGACACTTTGTTCTGAAGAACGATGAAATCAAGAGGCAGATTCAGGAGCTATTGCAGAAAGGTCACATCTGTCCGAGTTCATCGCCTTGTGGGAGCCCGATCGTGTTGGTACAGAAGAAGGATGAGACTTGGAGGCTTTGTATTGACTATCGGGTGTTGAACAAGATCATTTTTCATAATAAGTACCTGATCCCATGGATTGGTGACCTCCTGGACCAACTGAAGAGGGAAAAATATTTCGGCAAGATCTATTTGAAGTCAGGATATCACTAGGTACCAATCAAACCCTCCGATGTGTGGAAGACTACCTTCAAAGCCAAGGAGGGCTGTTTCGAATGGTTGGTTATGCCTTTCGGATTGATGAATTCTCCTACAACCTTCATGAGGCTAATGGATGACATCTTATGGCCATTCACCAACTCATTTGTAGTGGTATACTTGGATGACATCGTAATCTTCAGCCAGAGTTGGGAAGAGCACCTCCACCACATCCGACAGGTTCTCCAAACAATGTACCGACACAAGCTATGTGCCAATTTGGAGAAATGCACTTTTGGCATGACCCAGGTTCAGTATTTGGGATACATTTTTATGAACAGGGGGTGCATGTGGATCCAGCCAAGATCCAAGTCATTTAGGATTGGCCATCTCCAACCACTCTGACAAATATCCATAGATTTCTAGGTCTTGCCAACTTATACCGCAGGTTCGTGTTGGGTTTTTCTCATATCATTTGGCCCTTGAGTCAAGTCACCAAGGTAGGAGCGAAAGCAAAAAAAAATTGGCCTGAATCTCAACATAAGGCATTCGCAGAGTTGAAAGATCGCCTCTGCATGGCACCAATTCTCACATTACCATATTTGCAACAACCATTTGAGGTTGAGACAGATGCCTCTGACTATTCTATTGGGGCAGTCCTTACTCAACACGGGCATCCAGTGGCATATAACAGTCAGACACTTTTAGACACAGTCCGAAATTATCCCACTTATGACAAAGAGATGTATTCCATTGTGCAAGCCTGCCGATAATGGAAGCATTACATTTTAGGGAAGGAAACGGTCATCCACACAGACCACCAACCCCTGCAGTTCATACAGACCCAAGGGAAATTGCAGAATGATCGCCATCATAAGTGGTCTACATACTTGTAACAATTCCATTTGAATATCAAGTACAAGAACGGAAGCACCAATAATGTTGCATATTGCCTTAGTCGACCACTGACCATGGTGTTAACCACTGTGCTCAACTCTTGTGGGCACGAGACTTCTAATTGGCCACTTCTCTACAAAAGCGACCCAGAATTTGGCCACACATACCAAACACTCTTGGAGGGTTGGCATGTTCCAGATTTTCACCTCGAGGATGCCTTGTTATGCCACCTGGATCGCCTTTGTGTTCCTTCAAGTGAGCGTGCCAAGATGATTTGGGAAGCACACTATAGTCAAGCTGTTAGGCATTTCAGGGTCGAGAAAACGGTGGTAGTACTACACAAGTATTTCTATTGGCCAAATCTTCGACAAAATGTCGAGAAGTACATCAGATCATGCACTACCTGCGCCATTGCCAAACTGACCATTAAGAAGCAAGGCCTCTATACCCTACTGCCTGCCCCTAGTCTACCTTGGGAATCCATCTCCATGGATTACATGTCAGGCCTTCCTTCCACTAAGCATGGAAATGACTGTGTTTTTGTGGTCGTCGACAGGTTCTTGAAGATGGCCATTATGGCGGCCTGCAAGAAGAATATGACAGCAGAAGCCACTGCTCAACTCTTCTTTGAACGAGTGTGGGTGCACTTTTGGATCCCACAGTCTATCATCTCAGATCAAGACAATTGGTTCCTCAATACATTTTGGTCCAGTCTCTGGTCGATGCTAGACACCAAACTCACTAAGTCCACAACCTTCCATCCTCAAACTGATTGCCAGACAGAGGTTGTCAATAGGATGAGTGTACACATTTTGTGCATGTACAACTCAAAGCATCCACGCACATGGGATGAGAGCCTCCCCTATGTTCAGCACAACTACAACCGAGCTCTGTATAGCTCAACTGGACACAACCCTTTTCAGGTGGGCTTGGGATTCCAGCCACTATGTCCCATTGATGTGGCCATGCCATTTGCAGCTACTCATACAGATTTGGCTCATGTCCAATCCGAAACAAATAAGGCAACCAGATTCATTGAGCACATCCAACATATCACCAGCAGGTCCATGACATTCTGGAGAAATCAAATGCCAAGTACAAGCATCAACATGATCAACATCGGGTGCCACACAAGTCTTAGGTGTATCTGAGCCTATCGGAAACTGAGACCACTCCACTATGGCCCTTACACCATTACCAAGGCTATGGGAGATAATGCATTTGAGCTTAGCATTCCCCCATTCCTTGGCCTGCACCCAGTTTTCAATGTGGACCGCCTTCGGCCCTACTTTCCACCATTACTAGACACATCCAATATTGCAGAACAGCTCACACCCACAGAATTAAATCCAGATTGCATGGAACAAGATGCAACTGATTAGATCATGGACACATAGATCAAGCACACTCGCAAAAAAAATATCAAACTTTATCGAGTTGCCAAAGTAGGCCAACTCCTTCACCAGGGCAAGTGGCTCACCAGGGACCAAGTTCAGCAGAAGTTTCCTTATCTCATGGAGGAACTCAATGCAATGGGGACCATTGCTTCCTAAGGGGGGAGCAATGATCCAGGTGGATATTGGTGGCCACTTGCCAAGTCCACTTGGACCCCCACCATTGTTTCTCTCAGCTTTTTCAGTTTCCTTAATTGTATCACAACTTACTATTTTTAGCAATTTTTCGGGTCCTAAACTTCTGAGCCATTTTGAGGCCCTAAATGATGTTTTTTGGGAAATCTGGGAGCAACATGGGTCCATGAACTGATGTTGCTCTTCCGAAAGTTGTATTTCTCAGATAGATCTTTCTAACAAGATATTGTGTGCGTCAAATGGAGATCATATGCCAAAGTTACAACCCCGGGAAGTTGATGTACCAATTTACCCAAACGGAGCCCACAGTTTGGCGTTTCATCTTCTACGGTTAGGTTTTTGGATGTTTAGGGTTTTCCATTGTTTCTCAACAATAAAAAGGCCTTCGAGCCTCATTTTAACACAGTTCAGAGGTAGGTAGCCGCCACATCTCTTCTCAGAGATAAGCTACCACGCCCTAGCTGGCTGATTTCCATTACTGTTTGTAAGCATATTTCAGTATTTTACATTAATGAAATGAAGTATTATTTCCATTGCATCTCTGTGTTAATGGTTATCTCTATAATTTGTTGCATTCCTATTTAAATCCGGATCAACCCTCAAAGTAATACTAAGATTCACCTCCTTCCTAAGACTTCCATAATCCACTACCAAAGTCAAAGTTTCATCTAATGTCCAACGCTACAATCTTGTGCCACTTGTTCTCTATGTGAACAATTACCAGCTCATTGTTTCAGGGTGCACTCCCAATGTGCATCTAATTCCATCTAGCAATGCTAATGACCAAAACAAATCCAACACCAACCTTCGCTTTTATGCTACACAGTCCCTCAGGTAATCTGGTCACCCCTTATGTGCAGTCACTCACCTTCCAAGTTCCCCGGAATCCCCTGTCCCGGGCGATCCATCTTTTTGCAAAGGCTTCCTCACATCAGATCGTTAAACAAACAAGGCATATACCTGCCTCGAAACCATCATATTGATCATAGCATGCTCGTGGCCCTACTCCTAAAGTACTTTACCAGCATATTGTTGCATATTCCAATTCCTTTCATTGGTGCTGCTAATTATTGTAGTCAGTTTCAGCCACCCAACTAGGAATTTTCATGCTTCTTGTACCAAGCACATAGCTTCCATTAGATTTAAAATGAATTGAAATGAATTCAAAGCATACCTCATTGGTAACTTGTTAATAAGGTACACTTGCAATCTTGTTTACTTCCTATCACAACAAGTCAAACTAGCATCTTTGACAAAATCATCATGTATAAACATATCACATTAGGTTACCTCAAAACACAACCATCATAGATCAAAATCATAAATCACATGCATAATAAAACTGAAATAAAATATTGATACTTATCCTTTAATCAATCCTTAACTTCTACCTTTGTCTTTATTCTATGTGCACTCTAGATTGGTTGCCTCACTCGATAAACACCTGGTGCCTTCTCTTCAACCACGTGCGCATACACATAGTGTGCATCACACACATACAACCACACACGACATATAACACCATGCAATACGTGCACCTATTCCTGCCATATGATGCATGCAGTGTACAACACAATACAATACATACACCTGCATATGGTGTACACTACAACATAATACATACACCTACACCTGATGTACAACACAATACATATATGTACACAAAGAACAATACAACGAATACACATGTCATGATACCACAACTACACAATGCACATACATAATACCGCATGTACACAACACAACATGTATGACATGCACATAATATCGCATGCACACCAGTACCACATGTACAACATGTACATAGTACCACCTATACACAGCACCACATGCATAATGTTTACACAACATCACATGTACACGACAACACATGTACAACATGTACATATTGCCACATGTACATTGTACCACCTATACAATGTGTACACAACGCTATACATAGCACTACATGCATGACATGTGCACGATAGCACATGTACACATTACCATATGCACGACATGTACACAGCACCACCTGCACGTAACACTATATGTACAATCATGCACACAACACCATATCTACATAGCACCATATGTACAACATACACACAACACCATATCTACATAACACTACATATCCAACATGTACATAGCATCATTTGTACACAACACTACAAATCCAACATGTGCACAATATCATATGCACACAAGGTCGCATATCTATCATGCACAAAGTACAATATGTACACAACACCGCATATCCAACATGTACATAGCACCATCTATACCAGCAGTGCATATGAAATATTCACACAACACTATTTGTACCACCTTATACACAACATTGTATAAATAACATGTGCACACACTATATATACGCAACACCATTGCGCACAACATTACATATGCAAAATGTACAACATATATCAAATATGCACAATAGTAGCACTGCACATCCAAAACCACATTGTCTCTACCAAGAAACCTGACTTCTAGTGTCTTATCCATGCTTGTCCCAACATGTCATAGATCACACTGCTTTCATTCCATTGATGTATCCCTTAGTATATCCTATCCATAACATAGACATAATATAATCACATAATATCAACTCATAACTGTTACACAAAAATATCGTCACCATGATCATTTGCAGTCAGTATGGGTCTATCATCACCTATACTAGCCTCCTAAGCAAGTCTTAGACCTTAACTCTTCATGTCAAGCTTTGCAAAAGAGAGAAAGACTTTGAAAATCAATATTACGCTGGTTCCGCACTTTCTTCTACTTTTACCTGCGGACCCGCACTCTTTGTTCATAATACCTGCGTACCTGCATGCTCTGTCTGTAAAGGGGTGGGTGCGTACCCCTGTGAAAGTCAAAAAGGCACAAGTTTATCCTAAAAAACTCACTTTTGGGTTAAATCTAGATGTTTCTAGAAGGATTTTGACGTGGATTGTTCACTCCAAAGTGGTTCATGCATCCCAAAATAGAAGGAGCTAATCCATTGATAGGAGAAGCTATCCCTTTGAAGGAGGACTTTATCCCTTTGAAGGAGGACCTAGTAACTTCCCTCCATTGCACTATAAATTAAGGCATTGGGTCAGTTGCTAGGGAGGTTAGAAGATGAACATTTTGAGGGTAAATGCTGATGGAATTGGGACTTCCTAGTTAAACTTGAGAGGAGAGATCACATACCTTTTGGTTTCATTGGGAAGTGAGTGAAGCTTGTCAAAGTAGAGGAGACTTCTTGTCGGACCCTGAGAGGAGCTTGTACAGCATCAAGGCATAGGTTGTAAAGTTCTTCTTCATTTGAATTAATACAATCAGATTCATTTTTCTCAACAAATTGTCTTATGGTTTGTTTCATAATCTCCTTGATCATTATGATGAATATGCTTTATAATATTGCCTTTTCAGGTGCTATTTAATTGTTTGCTTGTTTGTGTTTGCAGAATTACACTTCAAGGAAGCTCATTTGGAGTGAGGGAGCGAGATTTCCACAAACTTGCATTGCACCTAAGGTAGGCCCAAAACACTTGTTTGCCTTTATTTTACTCGCATATTTAGAGAAAGATAATTTTTGATTGGCTTGCTTGTCACTAGATATCAGTAGATACTAGGAAGGTCGGTCTTGTCCACAACCTCGACTCATTCCGCGTGACAATAACCATGTGATATTGACCTCGTATATTTTTTATGACTACTCTTCTACTTGATTCCTCATAAACCAGGAATCTCTTCATGTCATTCACTTGTGTAAGCAATCACTCCTCCACAAGAATGATTCCTAATGACCCTGTCAGAAAATAACATACATACATATATATACATATAAATATTAGCATTAATAATCATGATCCATGATGACCCTGTCAAACATGACATGCATACATACATATATGTATACACATATAGGCATTAGCATAATCATGGTCACAACATAATTACTAGATATCATAAGGTGAAGGTTAAGATAACTTCCTTATTTGTGCACAACATGCACAACATTGAGAACCACAATTCCCAACTCAAATCCATTTACTTTACCTTTTCTACTTACCTTTCTCATGTATGTACTTCCATCATCCATTTACCACAATGGATCCAACCAGTCCAACCGACTATCATAGTCTTGCCTTCTGCTACACTTACTCATGCACCAAACTTCATCCGCGTCATACATTACCTGTTGGGTACCACACATCTCTCCCTAAGCTCCATTAACTTTCCTCCTTCCTAATTAATTCCCAAGGAACTAAAAACATAAAAGGAAAGAACATAAACAAACAAGAAGAAGACCATGAAAAACCAAAAGCAATACAACACCGCAACAAAGTGGTATGGCCATACACTAGACATAAACAAAGCTCCAAATGAAGCACAAACAAAATGCAAATAATCAGATCACAAGACCCTCAATAGAAACCATGACTCAATCCCCATGGTTCCCAATGCTTCCAAGGGAAATCTCAACCTGAGCCTTCTTCGAGATTTCATGGCAATCTCGTTTCCATGCAATCCCTTGCATCATACCATCGTCAACACATAACTTTGAGTGCATACATAAACATAAAAATACACTGGTTACCTTATTTTGTTGTGTCAAGCATGTTGTCTTGTAATTGAACACTTCCATGCCATCTCTCAAGGGACTCCAATTCCTTTGATAGATCTAGCTATAACTAGACACTAGATATTATACATGTCAAATGCATGTCCATGAATATAGCACATACCCACATAATGTCAAATGAAATCAAGGTTAAGAAGATTTCCATTATGAAAAGCACTCATTCATTTGGAATTAGGGTTTCCAAACATAGCCAAAGGAATTCTTTCCCAATTCCTTTATTTTACCCTTTTTACTTGTTGCAATTGAGTCTTACTATGTACTATCACATCACCCAACAGTTAGTTATATAACACATCAATTGTTACCTTGTCATGCTAATACCAAGCATGTTGCCCTGCAATTGCTCACACATGTTAGTCACATGTTCCATAAATCAAGGCATCATATTTACTAATTTTAAATCAACCTTTACCAAGACTAACAATCATGTCATAATCCATATTCAACTCTTAGTAATCAAACATAATGCTACAACTACCACCTACTGCACTCAAGTACATGTCAGTTATCTCAACAAATATGCGTGAGTAAAACATCTTAAAACAAGATCATTTATTGATGTAATCTTACATACACATAGTCATATCATGCAATTAATCAAATATTCAAACAAAATATAAATGTACCATGTTATATAAATCAACTAGATGACATAATAGACACCAAACACCCAAACACCAAATAGACAATATAATAAAATAGTCAAGCACCAAATATACAACATAAGAAAACTCATACCTTAATGTATCTCAGGGGAGGCTATCTTGTCTACACAATCAAGCTATATTAGCATGATATAATTTCACAACATATCAACTCAACCATAAATAAGGTCATGATATCCATAACAATAACTAGCTAGCATGTTCATATTATAAGCTCATAAATAATTTCCATTCATGCATAACAATCACATATGTATAATCAGTCTAGATTAGTATGACATAGTGTCTCAACATATCAATTCATACATGAATTTTGATAACCCTAACCATTTTCATAGACCAATCCATATTAGTATGATACACATAACATAAATATCTTAATGTAATAACCCTAATCATAAAGTTACTAGCTTATAAGAACAACAAGTTATATATCATGTTCATCAACAACATATAACCTAATCATCAAGCTAACTATCATAAAACAACAACAAGTTAACCTATAACATACTTCTCAATAACATATAACATAATTATCAAGTTATCTAACATAAAACAACAATAGAAATGCATACAACCACGGGTTAATATCATTCATGACTATTCGACACATGAACATATGACTACACTAATCAACTAACATCTATAATGTATGTAACCATAACATCCATAGAATGGAAGGAATACACATAACCATAATGCATATAACAATCCTTAACCTACATACCTGCATGCCCATACAACTTGTAGGACAACATGCTCTTTTCTCGAGGTCTATTGCTACAACTTCGCTTTAATGATCTACATCTCTTACTTTATCTCAACCAATGCATTAGCATCATAACATAACAATAACATCATGATGACCTAATTGGATAAAATGACCTCACAATGCAGATCTAACCTACCATACATGCATAACCATAACCATGAAAATGCATGGATAACAACATATAGGCACTGACATGCATAACAAATTCATATATAACCATACACTCATGATGACACATCCCACAATAGCACCATCAACCTTCACATGGTGACATCACTACAACCATGATCGACACCATGCAAATGCAACAAGCACATGGACTACAAGCATAAGAATCACATATGCAACCGAGATGAATGCATGAGAAACACACCTCCCATCCATTTCGAGGGGTGAACCATGCTTTGATACCACTCTGTAACACCCTCTTCCCACATCTACCCGAGTAACCAAAAAACCGGAGTAAACATGCGATGAGATGCTTCTATGATTGGATTCAACCTCCTAGGTGACCTTAAGGAAGTGGAATCGGAGGAAACACAACATACAAACATTCCACATCAGCTACAGGACTCCTAGGAACCATCCCAACCTCTTAGGTATCTAGCCCCTGGGTCCCACTAAATTTTTTGACCATTTGACCTTTGGACGCCCCCATTCTATAGGTCTGCTAGTGTCCAGGAGGCTTTGGGCGCTCTCATGAAAAGGCATGCTAGCATCCAAGGACTATTTTTCTTAGTGTTGTGCCTATGTCCTTGGGATTTGAGCCACTTTTTTAATTCCAGAGCCCAGGTCACTGCCCATAATTGAATGAAACCTTCAAAATAGTGAGATAATAGGGAAACAATGATGCAAAATTATATACTTGAACAAGCCCTTAACCAAACCCCTACTAGCCATGACATCCATTTCATCAAACATAACAAAAATATGTAATCTATAGGTGTAAAAGACATATTAAAGCATAGGGATCTCATACGTATTTGAAAAATGCTAAGAACCATTATTCCCTCATATCATTTGTTGCATTATCATCTATTAGGGCATAGATAATTTGTCCATTCATTTACAAGTACAAACATGATGAGAGCCATAGATAGCCACTATCATAAAACACATAGATAACCAACATAATAGCAACAGAACTACCATTGAAATCGCATCCATATGATCCACATATAAACCAGTATAATACTTAGAAATACAAGGAGAAATAACCTCATATTAATGATGCAAAATCCAAACTCGGAATGTGATTGCCACATTCCACCCGACCATAGAATGGTTGAGCCAAATATCTCTTTAGACATTCACCCCCATGCCATATTCCAAGCATGAATATGGGACTCAAACCAAAAGAACCAACTAGGGCATCCGGAGGCTAAACCACCTCACCCTCATCAATCGAAACCAGGCTTTACCTTAATCCACATTGGATCACTAGGCACACAAAATAAACATGTAATAATAGGTTTTACCATGATCTACACTAGATCACTAGGCCAAATAAGAATGGATGCCACTGGATTTCTCCACCTACACTAAGAGGAATTTTCCTGTCTCCTAGTCTCTAAGGCTTTACCACAATCTACAGTCTGATCCAAGGATCACTAAGCCCTAAACCTAGACACCACCCTCTAGGCTTTACCATATATCCCACCTTTCATTAGCAAGGATTCCTAGGCCTAATCAAAGGAAACCACCTCTAAGATTTACCGTATATCATGCCATTCAACAATAATGATTCGTAAACCCACTAAGGCAACACAATCTTGGCTATACCACAACCCATAGTCTAGCTCAGGGGTCACTAGGCTAATGGTTTTACCATGATCCACAATTCAGTTCAGATACCACTAGTCCATGTTCTCTATCATTCGAAGATCCACCTCACTCATCTTCAAATCCATCCATAAATCCAACTCAACCAAAACATTAGAACTCCATCACACCACGGCTATCTGGAAATGGAAAGGCTAGGTTAAAAACATTGTCACGCCTGGGAAAACCTATGCCATAAGAGAAAAAAGAACCATGTGGAATACCATGCATGCAAAATATAGCAAGGAAAATACACATTAAAAGTGATACCTACAAGGAATATTGTTGTAGCTGCTTGATCCTACTCTTCCTTGCTTGATCTCTGCTTCCTCTTGCCTTCTTTGCCTTTCTTGATCCAATGCAAAAGTGCTCCAAGAAAAATCTAAGTATCCAAGAGTATGAGAGAGAGAGAATAAAAGATAGCTCCACCAAAACTAAACTGACCAAGCCTACCCACTTATCCTCAAAAGCCTTTTCATCAATGAGGCATCTATTTCTTCATTTTCCATTATTTTCCTTCATTTTCCTCCTCACATGCAACCTGTGACCTTTCACCTCCCTTTTCTCCTAATTTCCATTATTTTCATAAATAAATGCCAAATAATGTCTCATGGCTTTCCAAATCCTTTTCCATTGCCTTTTCCAATTTCCTAAGCCATAATAACCAAAATGAACATCCACTGGGATTTTTTTCTCACCATTCAGCTTGGACTAAGTGTCCCATTAACTGTGGTCTTATATTTTTTTTACATGGATTTTTAACTAGGGTTGTTACATCCCTCTTGATCCTTTCCTCAATGAATTCCATATGCAACCTAAGCAAGCTTAGATTCCTATGTTCCTTCATCCTAATATATTTCTTGATACTTAGAGGTTGAGATGAGTCAGCCTTACATAAGTACCAATGTGACATAGTAACACTGATAGTGTACACATGAGCTTATATAATTGTTTTCATAGACCATAACATTGTGATGATAGCTAATGTAGAGTAGGTCAGAACCCATTTTTCCTCTTTCCATAAGAAACACTCCACATCAGTGCTTCCTCCACATGCATACCCATATTCTTCAACTTTGGGATTTAGTATGATCCTGTGATTTTGGTGTGAAAACACAAAAAAGGTTAATAGATATACAATAGACACATATACCAGCTATTAGGCCAAGCAAAATTAGCATCAATATCATGTTTCTCGCAAGGCCTTCTAAAGTTGTTCCTATGATTCTGATTATGAGTTCCATATGATGTCAGTTTAGAATAATGATCCAGACAATTATCCTGCATAGTATAAAGATAAAAATCAAAATCAAAATCCTTAGTACTGGGTGTATTTCATCCCTGTAATATTTACTAATAGTACAGACCATGAACTAGAAGACATTGATGAAAATACGAATTAGAACAAAGAATGGAAGGCTGGAATACACCATCTATTTTGTGGAATGATTGACGATCTAGAAAAGACCAAATAAGAAGGAGACACTCAGAGTTAGTGTTATTACTAGTGGTCAAACCATGTCCTTCAAAAGATGCTTATTGCTTACAAGCACTACAAGATTTTGGTAATAACTTAATTGTACTACACAATATGGGTGACAACTCAAATGTTCATATGCTCCATGAAAACCTAATTCTTCATCCTTGGTGTTAACAATGAGTGAAGGTTTTGTACAAGTGGTTGGAATTTATATCATCGACATAAGAGGTGACATTTTTGTAATTTATGTTATGGTGGACAATTGAAAATATTCCAAAATGCAAATGTCATCAATACCATAATTACAAATACAATTAGAAAGGGGATATCTTGGAAATACCTATGGTCGATGTTATATATGATTATATGGTACTCTTCTTGCTGAGAGGAAGATGCTTTTGTCTTTTGCGACCCTTAATTAGCCAGCCTCATCCTCAGTTACTGCCAAATTCATTTAAGCCTCTACTGATCTTCTTGGCTATGATCTAGTCCTTTAAACCTATATCCTATTTGATCAGACTCTTGGTCATTTATTGGAGCAACTCTTGAGGAGCGTTATTATCGTGGTATCCACTTAAAAAACCCTATTCACATGTACCGCAACCTTCTTCCCAATATTTTTTACAACTCATCCTATGATACAAGTTTGAGATCAACAACCTCCTTTATGAGGCTCTGCAGCTTCTTCCCTCCAACTTTAGACCACCTTTCCAGCTACAGCCTAACCCAAGTAGCTTTATATTCCTTTCTTAACTGAATCAGACCTTTTCTTAAATGTGGCCAAAACTAGGCTCGAGTCATCCTTGCGGCCCTTATTTTCAACCTTAGATAGACCATAAAACATACTTGTCTGAGGCCTTTTGTTCACTAATATGAGGCCTTTTGAACCTCCTGTACACAAACATGAGATATTTCAGCCTTCCTATCCATAGATATGAGGCCTTTCAACCTTCTTGTGCACATATCTGAGGCGCTTCAATCTTCTCTATTCACAGAGAAAATCTCGGTCAGCCTCTCCTCTACATAAAGAAAACAAAAAAACACCTTAGTCTCTCCTTGGATACTACTCCTCCTCTCCTTAGATAGATGTACTACTAAAGTTGGCCTCTTCTTGTCTTTTATGGCTCCTCTTTAGATCTATGGTCTTCTTCTAAGGTAGATGTCCTCCACAAATGAATTCCATCCCACTTTTTTCTTAGATTGCTCTTTAACAAGGTTTGATACCATGTTGAGTTTTCTACATGAATGCATATTAGAAACCAATCTTCTGATCTAATAATTACTTCCAATGATATTCAATTATGTATTTTTATTCCATTGATATCATTAAGCAATTATACACAAAAAATATCAACATCAATGGAGTGAAAACAATAGAAATAATAAAGATCATAAAGAGATAGCCATGCACCATAGAGCCAACAAATTTTCCCTAGGGACCCCAAACATCAGAGAAAATCCAACAACTCTTCTTCTAGGAGAAATTTTCTTCAATAAGATTTACAAATCCAAATATCTAAAATTTTGTGCCAAACTCCAAGTTTAGGATACCAGTCAAATACCAACTAGTCAATCCAACTAAAGTACAAAAGTCAATGTTGGTTAATAGCTAGAATTTTGACCTCATTTTTTGTGGTTAATTTGTCCTCCTTTCAACTCCTTTCTATGGCTTCTTTAGAGGCTAAGGTGTGTTGTTGTGGTGATCAAATGAAGATGACACATTGTATGTATATATATATGTTGAATGGGTGCATTTACCCCAAGGGACACTTCCCTTCATGAGTTGGGTCCACTTGTTCATTTAGAGCTTACATGAAGCCAAAAATATAATTTTTTATTTTGATTTACATAATTCCTTTAAGTTGACTTTGAAGACTTCTTGGCATGCAGGAATACCTCTCGATGCTGCACAAAAATAAACACCCTGAATAACCAACGTAAGTTAATGTAAATCCTGACAACCATAGTCAACCTTAGCCAAATTTATTTAATCATAGTTAACCAACATCAACCAAAGTCAAGCATGATCAACTATCATCAAACATAGTCAAACATGGTTAACCATAGTCTATCAATATCAAGCATAGCCATGCTAACCATAATCAATTGTTGAATGGTCCATCTGCAGGGGCTTCACTGCGGGAGCAATACCATGCCATGTGCATTCATATTGGGGGGTATATATTGAGGAAAAATGACATAATATATTGAGAATATAATAGGGGATAAAGGGTTTTTATATTAGCAGGCATAAAAAATGGTGTTCAAAGTTAATGAAAAAATATGAAGGGGCATAAAAAATGTTAATGAAAAAATAGATACCTATAATATTTAGTGAAAGTATGGGTTTTTTTAATTGGGAAGTTGTATTGGGTTCATATTTGTAGGGGGTTAAATAATGTGATTTTTAGAAGTATTTTCCAATATGTAGTCAAATCAAGGGTATTGTTTAATATGCCACAAACACATGTGATATGTTAGAGGCTCATTGAGTGAATCTCCTGTGGGTCTACCATAGTCAAATATGGTCAAACATCATGGTCAACCATGGTTAAACCATCATTAGCCATGGACAACCAAAGTCAAATGTAGTCAATCATAATCAAACAAGTCAATCAAATTTAAGCAGGATTAACCAGTGTCAACCATGGTCAGCCATAGTTAAACATGGTTAACTATAGGCAACCAGAGTCAACAAAGGTCAGATATTGTCAACCATAGTCAAATATCGTAAATATTTTAATATTATTCGTATTTATGTTTTGAGTCACAAATCAACAAATCTTCTCCATGCATGCTAGTTGTAAACTAACACAACCACATCTATGTCATAGGGTTTGTCGAACCTAAATGTTGAGTTTCAAGATTTCATAAGCTTTTAAAATATCATTAAGATTCATTTAATGTTGAGGTTCAGAATTTCATGAACTTTTAAAATATCATTAAGATTCATTTAGGTTTGAGGTGGTTTGACTTATCTTCATCATCACTGTATTCAAGTTCAATAATAATGAATGTAAAATAAATGGGGAAAGGATCGGGGAAATTTACCTCCATCTCTTGCGAGGATGATGACACAGCCAATCGTGCACATTTCATTACAAAACATCCACACACAAACTCATAATAGAAATGTGGGCATCTAGGAAAATGCCAATGATCACCCACATCTAGTCCTTTGGCTTAATAAATTTTTTTGTGTGGCTTTCTAAATTCTGAAAGAGAGAACATTAAACTCTCAAATTTATAGAGTACCAGATGTTAAAAGGTTAAAATGGCATGTTAGATCTATCATTGGTGTAATTAATACATAATAATTTTATTAACAAATTATAAAGTTAACTGATTTTAAATAATAAAATTACTATATATAAATGGCTTAGCCTAACTTATTGACAAAATGAACTTTTCACAGGAATACGGGATACAATCTCAAGCAAGATCGTGATTTTTGGTTGTTTAAAATACATTTTTGAATGCATAAATAGATTCAACACACTGAAAATCCCATGGGACACTCAGATTAAATAACTTAAACTTAAGTTTTTGAAAATCTCTATCAAATTTGATTAAAATTAACTAGAGAAAATGCTAAAAAAAATCATTAGATAAATTACACTACTCCTATATAAATATATCATTAAAATATTTTTATTATATATATTCAAAATATGAAAAGAATAATGCACTCAAATTTTTATTAATCTCACACATTTATAACTCATATACCATATTTTATATATAAATTTTTAAATATATATATGTTATTATTATAAAGTAACAATAAAAGATTATATATATTCAATAATAATAAATTAATATTTTTAAAATTTATGTATATATATATAACAAACTTAATGGTAATCTCATTAATTTTTTTATTATAAAATTAGAATGCAAATCAATTTTATAGCGATGAACTTGAATTAGAGCCTAAACGATACACCACAGTGTAAAGTGAACTACTATATAACCATCTATATTATTTACTAAAATTAAAAAATATTAATGAATTTAATCATTATATATTAGCCATGTTAATGATAATAAAAACACCAAATTTATATCCTTTCACGTGAAAACGTACAGTATGAAATATAATAATATTCTTATAATTTATCTGTTTTTTAGTTGGGTTATAATTTAGGTAGTTTTTATTTGTGTACAGTAGAGATGTTGTAGAGATAGTTTAATTGTAGATGTCTTTATAAAATCGAAAATAAAATTAAACAAATTAAATTAAATAAAAATATTCATGTAATGTAATGTAAATATTTTAACTTTGTCAAAATAAAATAAAAAATTAAAAATACAAGAAAAAAACAAAAACAAAAGTCGTAGTTTGGCGCCTGGAAAGTTATGGAAATTCCAATTATATCTAGAGAAAATCTAACAAAGATTTTTACAAATCCAAGTTATAGTTTTTAAACTTCAAAATTTTTGGTGTCCTAGACGTTTTTATGGTGTTGAATCCATTTCCACTATCAAAAACATGATTCAAACACTGGGTCTTCAAGATTTTTTGAATTTTTTTTGGCCGGACACTATTGGTGGTCCGGGCAATTCCTCTACCTTGGTAGAGGACTCCCAAACAAAATAATCTTATAAAAATAAAATAAAAATAAAAATAAAAATGATCCATGGTCTTATCCATAGGGAACCCATGGTATTTATGTGGAATATTGACTATTTAAAAGGGAAATTTAAACCAATTTAGATCTATTTTAATTCCAAATAAACAAAGAGCAGAGAGGGATCAAATCTCTTTTCACTTTAAAAGAGGTTATCTTTTCATTGTAAAAGACGTTTGTAGCTCAAGAGATTTGATCTATCTTGACCCTGATAGATCCATATTTAAGATGGATCCAAACTAGATCCATCTTAACTCTGAATCTATGGTATCAAATATCTCGAGGTGAAAACCTCTTTTTTGAGTGCAAAACTTCAGGAAAAGTTCTCACCTGGAGAGATTTGATCCCTCTTGGTGCTTAATAGATCCAGAGTTTAGATGGATCTAGGTTGGTTTCAGTGGTGTGCGATCAAAGAAAATATAACAAACATATTATTTACATTTATCAATAATATGTAAATTCATTTAATATTAATAAAATCATTTTAAATATGCTAAATATGTCTCATATTAATCTAGTAATTTTAATTTTAAATTTCCTTAGTTACCTCAGTTTGTTGAGATGATAGATATTGTTAATAACTTTAACAATGAAAAATGACGAATTAAATTTTTTGAATGTAAAGTGATAATCTAATAGTGTTGAATGATAGAAAGTGCTAATAATAAGAATATGGCGAATTACAAATAGTCTTCATTGTGATTAATCTCAAATTATTTTCTTATACTACAAGTTAGATCATAAACCATTTAAATCTTTAGCTCGAGCTATTGTAGTGAAGATCATACATTGTCTCTCTTTCTCTCCAATATTAATAGATTGAATTACTATAACACAAAAATCAATGTGCATTATTAATTAATTTTTTTGTTTACACTGAAATCAATGCATCCAATGCAAGCAATCAAATAGAATTAGAAAACAACATTTACACTCAAAATCAATGCATCTAATGCAAGTAAGGAAATAAGATTATAAACCAACATCTACACTAAAATCAATGGATCTAGTGCAAGTAAGAAAATATGACTATAAACCAACATCTACATTGAAATTAATGCATCTAGTGCAAGCAATAAAAAAGGATTAGAAATCACCATCTGCACTGAAATCAATGGATTTATTGCAAGCAATCAAATAGGATTATAAATCATCGAACATTTAAATCAATGCATCTAGTGCAAGCAATCAAATATTATTAGAAATCGATATCTACATTGAAATCAATCCATCTAGCGCAAGAAATAAACTAGGATTAGAAATCACCATCTACACTAAAATCCACGCATTTAGTGCAAGCAATCAAATAAGATTAGAAATCATCTACAATGAAATCAATGCATCTAGTGCAAGCAATCAAATATCATTAGAAATCAACATCTAAACTAAAATCAATGCATCTAGTCCAAGAAATCAAATAGGATTGGAAATCACCATCTACACTGAAATCAGTGCATCTAGTGCCCCTCCATTTATATCTATATTCCCCTCCATATCTCCTTCTTTGCCTCTCTCTCTCAATCCCCCAAACACACACGCTTTCTCACTCTATATATATCAATCTCTTTATCCCTCCCTCCCTCTCTACATATCTCTCTTCTTCCCTCTCTTCACTTTCCGTCTGTATCTCTATATCCCTTTATCTCTCTATATAACCCCCAAAACATACACTCTCTTTCTCCAATATATCTAGCTATCCCTCTCTCCTCTCCCTCTCCCTCTCTAGCTCTTCCTCTTCTCTCTCTCTCCCCCACTTATATCTCTCTTCCCTGATCATGTTGTCCTCTCTCCTTCTCTCTCCATCTGCTATATCACTCCCTCTCTCTCTCCACCTTTCTCTCTCTATTTCTTTCTTGTTACCTCCCTCTCTCTCCCCCTCCAACTACATCTCTCTTTCCCTTCCTCTCTCCACTCTCTCACATCCTCTCTCTCTTCCTTCCTCACTCTCCCTTTATATCCCACCTCTCTCTCTCTCTCTCTCTCTTCACCCTCCAATTTTGTTACTATATCCCTCCCTCTCTCCTCTCTCCTTCTCTCCCCCATTCTCTCCATTTCTCATTCGTTGTCTCTTTATCTCACCCCAAACATACACACTCTCTCTCCATATCTCCCTTGTCACTCCTTCTCTCTCTCCACTTCTCACTCTTTATGTATTTCTTATTCCCTCC
Source organism: Pinus taeda (assembly GCA_000404065.3). NCBI lineage: Eukaryota > Viridiplantae > Streptophyta > Pinopsida > Pinales > Pinaceae > Pinus > Pinus taeda. The sequence continues at coordinate 295,027 of APFE030633081.1, read as the reverse complement.
CTCTCTCCCTCTCCAACTCCATCTCCCTATCCCTTCCTCTCTCCCCCTCTCTCCATCCCTCTCTCCTCCTCTCTCTCTAGTCCTTTATCTCCCTTTCTCTCCTACCTCTCTCTCTCTCTCTCTCTCACTTTGCCCTTAAATCACCTCTCTTCCCCCATCACTCTCCTCCTCTCTCTCAAGTCCTGTCTCTCGTTCGTCTTCTCTCTCCCTTTCTCTCCTACCTCCCTCTCTCTTTCCCTATCTCTCTCTCTCTCTATCTCTCTCTCTTTTCCCCCAATCCTCTCTCTTCCCCTATCTCTCTCTCTCGTCTCTCTCTCTCTCTCTCTCTCTCTCTCCAACTATGTTGCTATATCCTTCCCTCTCTCCCTCTCTCTCTTTCTCTCCCCCTTCTCTATATCTCTCCTTATTTGTCTCTTTATCTCACTCCTAAACATATACTGTCTCTCTTCATCTCTCCCTTGTCACTCCCTCTCTCTCTCCACTTCTCTCTCTATGTCTTTCACCTTCCCTCCCTCTCTCCTACTCTCTTGCAAGTCCTCTCTCTCATCCTTCCTCTCCTACATTCCTCTTTTTCCCCATCTCTCTCTCTCCCCCTCTCTCTCCCCCCCCTCCAAATCCTCATATTATCTCCCTCCCTCTCTCCTTCTTTCTCTCCCCCCTCCATCTTTGTGTCTCCCTCTCCCTCTCTCACACTTCTCTACCTCTTTCACTCCTCTCCCTCTCTCTCTCTCTTCATTCCTTCTCTCCCCTCACCTTTTGTTTATCTCCATCTCTCCCTTGTCACTCCCCCTATCTCTCTACTTCTATCACTCTATGTCTTTGTTCTTCCCTCCCTTATATATCTAGCTTTAATATATCTCATGGTATATTAATATATACTATAATATAAAAAATAAAATTAATATTGTATTAATGCAAAGTATTAGATATAGAATACTAGTTATTTGTATATTAATATGAATATTAGATTTTATAATAATAATAATTAATATTAAAAATAAGTTAATAATTTTTTTTTTTGCATGGTATTAATATTAATTTGGTCGATGGTATTTGGCCATTAGATTTGGTATATAATTAGAGTTTGATTTCTAATCTTATTTGATATATTTTTATTTATTTACCATATCTCTTTATATCTCTTTTATATTTATTTATTCACCCTACCTCTTTTATAAATATGGTGTTTGACCCATGGTATTAAAAATTATTTGTTCCATGGTATTTGGCCCATAGGTTTCACCTAAATAAAATCTCTTTTTTTGAGAAGTTTATGGAGTAAATATAAAAAGAGGTTTTATTTATTTACCATGCCTCTAGTTTATTTATATTTTTATTTATTCACAAGTAAATATAAAAAAAGGTTTTATTTATTTACCATACCTCTGGTTTATTTATATTTTTATTTATTTACTATACCTCTTTTTTTAGTGTTCTTAAATCTCTTTATATTTTAAATTTATATTGTGTTTATACATAATAACAATTAGATTGATTTTTAAATAGGGTCGAGATTAAAAATGCTAAATGTTAAATGTTAAACATTAAGTTTACATGTTTATGTTTTTACATGAGCTCTACCCCATACTGGGTTGTAGAGTGCCTCTCAGGGCAACTAGCCCTATGTGCATTTCAAGAGACTGAGAGATCAATGTCTTCAAGGAAACTAGAAACAAGTCGTTACCACAACCATATGGCCATTAGGGTAGGAATAATATGGCCATTAAGGTAGGAATAATAAAAATAGTAAATAAATCATTGCAAGAATCATTTGATTTGCAACACCATGTCAACATAATAATTGCAAGAATCATAAGGCATCAGGTTAACAATAAATCAAACAAGAAATAAATTATTAAATTATGTGTAAGTATGTCCGTACTTTTTAAAATAAAAATAAAATATTCTCTAATATAAAAACAATGTGGACAACAATAAAAAAGAAAAAAATTATGCTATTCATAGGTAACTAGTTATTTATATGGCCAAATATAATTTCATATAAAGGAATTAGAAGTAAAAATATATGTGGGTAGATATTTAAACCTTATACTTTTTTCAACAAATATTTTGTTAACATGTGATATCAACTTCATATATCTGTTTATAAAAAAAAATATTATTAGAAACTTTTTTAAATGTTGTTATAAATAGAATATTCAATATTAAATTATGAATACAATTTTTAATATGAATTAATATAGTATATTTTAAAATATATTAATAACAAAAAAAACCCGAATTTAAATCTCTATAAACATTCAAAAATAAAATAAATTGCATTAAGAAATTCGATCCAACAAAAATTCATATGTAAAATCATAATTAAAATTAAATCTACATTGATTACCATATAATATCCACATAATAAAAAAATGTATTAATATTAAAATTACAAATTTTTCGTTTCTAAACATTTAACGGGGAAAAAATGGTTTAATCGATTTGTTGATTAAGGTGAACGCATGAACTTCAAGATTGTTTGATTAACAATACAACGGACCGAAAAATATTAAATATATCAAAGATTTGAGTATTTAAAATTAATTCAAACGTCAACATGTCGCTCTTGATCTAAGCTTGTTAATAAAAACAATAGAAGCAACGTAAAATTAAGGCATAGTATTCATCATATACTTTTCAAATCAATATTTCCTGTGTCAGCGAAATTCAAATTTGATTATTTTACTTATAATTAGAGTTTTTTAATTATAATTTATATTATTTTTTCTATTTAAATATAATTTTTAATTTTATTATAAAAGTATAATCCGATGATAAATTTATACATCTTTTATATACTAGATTATAGAATGAATTTCTTTGTGTAATTAATATTTTAATTTTCAAGTATTATAATCAAATTTGATATTAAAGGTATGTAAGTTTGTTTTTTTTCCATGTTTTTTAAAAATAAAATTAAAAATTAGGTTTTAAATAGAAAAATAATGTAAGTTATAATTAAAAAAATGAATATGCTCTAGAGTAATTAGAAGTAAAAAAAATGTGTGAATCAGAGTTTAAATCTTATACTTTTCAAAACTATTTCAACTAGAAAGATTTAAATAAACTCTTTGAATATCTATGTTAATTAATTTATATCAATATCAACTTCATATATATCTATATATAGAAAAAAAAATTAGGGGTTTAAAGGTTAAAATTTTTATTTGATCCTATATATACTCTATTTAACATTCAAAAACACAATTTAAATAATAAAAAATAACACATTGTATTTTACACTCTAAAAAAGTTTACACATGAAGAAATTCGATCTAAAAAATAATGTGATCTATGTTGAAATTCGATCTAAAAAATAACGTGATCTATGTTGGTTTATAATAAAAAATAATGTTGTTTGTTTTGTTTTTTTTGTTTTTTTTTTTAATGAGAATTAGTTTTATTAAATCTCTGCTAGGTCACAGTAACTGATTGGGAAATTCAATACATTATCGTTGTTCTATGGGAATTTCTATTAAGATAATGACCAAATTTATGGGAGTTAGCACGTACTACAACTTGAGGCTTTCTACATGTTTACAAGAGTAGATTCTCACATATTGCGAGCATAAGAAAATGCAAAAATAGTACATTGAGCTATTTGTGGGGCTTTTGGAATAGAGAATAGAGACAGAGTTGAGTTGAGAACATGAAGCCAAGTTCGGATTTGTTTGGCATTCTCATTTTTTTTATTGGATTTCTTTCCTCTTACGAAATAGAGAATAGAGGCAGAGTTGAGTTGAGAACATGAAGCCAAGTTAGGATTTGTTTGGCATTCTCGTTTTTTTATTGGATTTCTTTAGTCTTATGAGAGGGGTTTCCATTGCTATTGAGGAGAAAAAAAATTCAACACTATCTCCCATGTATGGTTTTGCATGAGCTGCTCTAATAGAACATTGGGGTAGATCGCTTCATCTCCGCAAGAGAAAAGGGTGTCAAATCCAATGCCTTTTTCTCAAAAATTGGGTTTGGACTAGTTGGGTCATCCTCTCAAAGGGCTTTCTCTTTCTCTTCATTTTCCACTGGCACATGTATTTCTTTGATCCTCATTTTGGTATTCCTCCATAAGGGAATCTTCCTCTTGTTTAGGATCTTGAAGAGCCTCAAAAGAGTTTTCGCTGAAGTAAGGTTCAGGTTGTGTCTGCTACAATGGATTTCTTTGGGTCTACAACCTTGTTTTGTTGATTCCTTCTTCACTTTTGTGTTGGTTGGAAACTCGTCTCTTTAGAAATAGGGGCTTGGGCCTGCTCATATTTTCTTAGTTGGAAGCATTTTTTTGTAAATTTCCCATGAGAATGACACACAATGCATTTAAAAAGAATCTTCTCATAGTCCAATTCTTGGATATGGTTCCATTCTGCAAGGTTTATCTTTAAGGCCTCCGATAAATCCTTGTTGAGGTTTACCTCAAAACAAATATGGACACTTGAAAATTGACCTCCTTTTGGTTTTGCTTTATCCAAATAGCGACCTAGCTTGTTACCAATGTGTTTTAGTTCATCAAGTCCCCAAAGATGAAGAAGGAGGTGTGGTAGCCAATCCCACATCGACACAGAAGTGATCTTAGAATTTGGATTGAAATCAAGAGTCCAAGGAGTGATGAAAAGGCCTTTGGATCCCATGAAATATAGACCTGATATGAAAATCAGATCTCTTTCCACTTTATTGAGAAACAAAAAGACATAGAAACCACTTCCAACAATAAAGAAAGTTACATGCCCTTGCAACTTGGGGGCCCATTGTTTTGCGATCCAGGATTCAATAGCTTTTGGGTTTGGTGATAAGCCCATAAACTTGCCAACCAACACTTTTTATGGGAACTAAAGTTCTCTTGAATAAATATGAGGGAGAGAGATCCACAACAAAGATCTTCGCTAATTTCTTCACAAATTTTTGAGAGAGAAAAATTTCCCAAAATTTTTGAGCATACACCAAAACTCTAAAAGTAGCCACCTCCTCCATGATACCATGAAAAAAAAAAAAAAAATTAAAGCACAAAAAATTAATATTTATAATAAGTTTTATTATATTTAATGACTACTTACTGAGTGCAAATTACTTTTATTAGTCCCTGCCCCTTCAGGGTTGGCAGGGACTATAGTAATCGATTTTTAGTCGTTGCATTAGTTTGACATGGTAATCAATAAGCGCACTTAATGAAAAGTATTTTGATATGACACATTAACCAATACATTTTTTTTTAATTTTAATTACAGTTTCTTGTGCTTTTAACCAATGAACAAAATCTTCGTCTTATTTGGCCTCAAATCGAGGTATACAGACTCAAAAGTTAGAAAAGAGTTCGGACAAGTGCAAGTGATTAAGACAAGCTGTCACCTGCATGAAGTAATGCTATCTTTACATTAACATTAGTTTGCAACATTTAATGTTAAGGAAATGTTATGGCATATCTTTTCTAAATACGAAAGTAAGTGTATTTTTTCTATAGAATTTAGTTCCATGGTTCGAATTTTAAATGAAAAATTTGAAAATCAAAATCCATTATAAACTTTCACCATCCTTACTTTTTATTTTATAAAAATCATTTTTCCATGTAGCATTTCAAGTAAGCCGACCTAAATAAAGCCTATGCAGTAGTCTATAACGCGACTTTTTGAAAGCTTTTCTTGCGGATTTTTCCGGTCAAAATCCGGCAGCAATTCATTGGAATCCCAAGTTTGATAGCTAGTTTCTGCACAATCGATGGCTCCCACGGGTTTTTCAGGGTGCTGAATCCAAATATGCAGTTAAAAAACCATTTTAACTGCTAAAAATCAAGATTTAACCTCATTTCTTCCGCCGGATTCCGTCACCAGAATCTCCAAAAAGTCGCATTATAGACAACTCCCTTAAAAACTGTATAAACACTACATTCAAAAAATTTATATACAATGCTGTCAGTGGTTTTAAACGTCAAACGAACAGCAAAACGGTCAAAAAAGTGATGCCAGAATCAAAAGGAGTGTGGCCCCGGCATCCGTGCATGGAGGGAAACCAGACATAAAAGGACGCCTTTATCGATAGATTCCTTTGCTTTTTCAACGCAACAAAATCCTCACCAAACTTGAAAAAAAGGCCAGAACAGCCACTCTCTGTCCCGTGCAGTAAACTGAGGGAAAATATCGTATTTAGATGTACTGGTAGTGCCTAGTGGCAGTATGCAGGCATCTACAATCTCCTTCACATATAAAATCAGATTGGCACTCTGTCTCGTGATCACGAATCCATACACAAAAAACCGCCTGTGAATGTGCTCAGATAAGATCCGCTTCAAGATTTTGCATGACTGAGTGGTAGTGGAATGGAATCTTTACAGCACCAGCTACAGTTTCTGTCTGTATTTATGATGCTTTTTTGCATGTAAGACAAGCATGTACGTATAAAATTAAGATGCATATTACAATAACTTTTATAAGTATAAAATCTCGTTAGTGTTGATGAAATCATATTTCTAGATTTTAATAAGTTCATGGGAAAATCTATTTCATGTATAAATTAAACTAAACCTTTCTTTATTGAAAAAAATTATAAAATCTCTAATACCCTTTCGATTTCGCTTTAATAACGTTATTGATCCTAGATGTAGTAATGCATCCTACCTAGACATCCATGTATGTATGATGTACCCACCTCCCTCCTCTAGGCATGAGTGGTGTGCAGTGCAGTGCAGTGCAGACCATAATGTTTTCCCTGTAGAATGCCAGATACGAACATAGGGAGACAATTTAATGGACGTTGTACATGGTAGTTATGCAACGCACAAGCGGAAGCTTTGTCTGGGTAAGAAGTAGCTGGGGTTTAAAATTTTATATACTTTTTTATATTTATTTTTAAGATGAAATTGATTTGCCTTAGTTTTATTTGTTTTTAAATTTTTAAAAATGTCATTCATACACTTTACATTTTTAGTATAAAAAGATACAGACAATATAAAAACAAGCCCATCACTAACTCGAACTATTGAAATTTTACTATTTAAAAATAAATTTACCATAATCCCAATGGCTTACATTCAAATCAGTGTAACCACATTCCGTTCATTTCAACCTTGAAATTTGAAATTAAATTGATCAAATTTGGTTAAGGTTTGTGGAATTTGAACATAAATTTGATTTCTGATTGGAATTTGAACTAACAACGAATTTTAATCAAATAAATTTGGTGGATTTTTCAGATTTGATTATCAAAATTGGCTGTGATTTCATTATTTAAAAAAACAGAAACACCCTAACCTCTTCCCTGTGGTTTTTGGCTCGTTCCGCGGCATTTCATCACTCCCAACATTGCGCCGCGACAATTTTCTGCCTCCACCCTCCATGTAGCTGTAACTTTACGTCTGTAATGGTGCATCAACGTATTCGGCCTAAAATTTGACTTTGCTGACTCCAAGTGCACCCGCAGCATACGGCCCTTCTCCGCTCCGCTAGCTGACTGAGGATGCATGCCCGACTGCGATATGAGTCCGTACTGTGCACCGACGCCTGTTTTTTATTTTTATTTATTACATATTTTTGAATTTTCGAATTTTGTCCAATTTATCACAATTTTTTTAATATCCAATTTTTATTAAATTTCATGTTTGGCAAATTCCAAGTTCGAATTCATATTCAAACTATACTCGAACATACATATAAAATACTTATTAATATATTTTAATTATTTTATTAGGAACCATAATGCTATAATGAAATGGTTAATTAAAAATACAATAAAAATAAATATAATATTATTAATTTATAAATTAATAAACAATAATAATATTTTAATGTGTTATAACAAATTTTAAATGAAATTTCATATTATATAGTTATTTAATAGTAATTATAATACTCCACTTTCAAATTCTTCTTACTATCTTTACTGGTTATATCTTATCCCGAACGGTCATTTTATTTTTAATTATTCATATCTTATCCCGAAAGGTCATTTTATTTTTAATTATTCATGGTTTAATACTCTTATTATTATCAAATTAAAATCAAAAAATAATAATGGTAATCATAAAATCAAAAAATAATAATGGTAATCATAATATTTAACAATTTTATATTTAAATTTATTAATAAAAATATAAACTCAATACTTCATATAAATTTATATTATATATATATATATATATATATTACACACACATTATGCATATCATATAGGTTAAAGTGAAGGTCAATACAACAATATTCTTAGGCACAAAGCCATTACAATAGTATTTCTTATCATGATGTGACTAGTAGGGAATTGAACATGTGTGGGGAGATAACAACCATTCTACCCAACCACCAATAATATTCCCAATTGACAATTTTTTTTAACTTTTATATCTATATATATATGTATGTGAAATTTATAAATAATATAAATTGTATTATTAAGAACTAGCATAGATGTAACTTAATTTTACATTTATTAAACTTTTGAGAGACATTAAATCTCTGGTACATGGTTTCCATGTTTTACACTAAATTTTTTTTGTTGAGAAATTGGATCCCTTTTAATAGATTTAAAGTTATATATGTGTGTGTTGTACGAACACACACATGTGTTTTATAACAAATTTTAACTATGCATATTAACCATAACATTTTTAAATAGATATATATACCTATATATAAAAAATATAACATTTCTATAATAGATATATATTACTTATATATAATAGATATAATGTAATGTAATTGAAACCCCTCACTCTTATAGTTACATCTAATAATATTAATTTAATTGCATTTTAAAACAATCTAATTAAATAAATTGTTAACTTATGAACTCATTATCATATAAATAAATAGTATTCTTAAGAACTAGCATAGATCAGTGGGAAATACTAAGAGGGGGATAGATCAATATTTCATATCAGTTAGTTAATTTTGAACTTACATAGCATTAAATATCATTAGTGTTAGATCAAATCATAAATGAGCATAACATCACATGAACAATAGATAAAAAAAAATTAGGTCAAAACCCTTTTGGGAGAAAAACCATCGAACACTTTTTAATATAAATGATGAGTACAATAATTTATCAACTCCAATTGAAGGGAAGCTTCAACTCCCTAGTACTCAATTAGAAATACATTCAATTTATCCGGGAGGCCCCAACTTCCTCAAAGGATACCCTAACACCTTGATTTTACCAGCTCCAACTGGAAGTATGGTTTAAGACCCTGCTAGCATCAATCTGCTTCCTTAGCACCACTTCCACCTTGGAGCATTTTTAGGCTCAAACCTAAGGGAGACTTAACTCTCTGCCTTGCACCACCCTACTGCCCTAAAATTGAAATATAAAAAAATTAATGTGGGTTCTCGTACCAAGGACAATGAACCACTTACAATGATATACAAGTAGATCTTCATTATTGCCTCTGCTGATAGATATACCCATTGGTCAATGTTTCACTACTTAGGTCAATAAATATATGCAATGGGTGTTCCAGTCAACAACATTTGTCAACCTATCAAGTCGTTACTGTACTATCACTCAAGAGATCAAACTTTAAGATTGCTTCTTGTATACTCCTATAGGTATTATATCCAAAATCTTGCCCCAATGTTGAGATTGCAACAAGATGATGGAGCTTAGTGAAAAGAGTCTCCTTCACTAAGTGGGCTCGCAGGCTATTTTTGGCGCAAGTCTATTTTTAGACTATGTCTATTTTTAGACATATGGATCATGTCTATGGATTGCAGGTTGTTGTTTATGGATGATTGATCAAGTTGGGAAAAATAGATGGACTTCTATTTTTAGATCACAGCGGAGTGACTGCTCAGTCTAAATATAGAACAGTCAAATATTATTAGCTCATAATAATATTTAGACTATAAGCTTTGTCTTATTCTCTTGGAGCACTTCAGGATGAGCTACGGATGTGGTACATGCAGATCCCAGAAGGAAATACGTGGTTACCTATGGAATGACTAATATTTGCATGCAGGACTTCAGTTAGAACTCAAGTGAGTTGAGTTTAGTAGACTGGAGGTGCAGTTGATGGAGTTGTGTTCAGTTTAGCTTTGTTAAACTGGTTGTATTTAGTCTAACTGGCGAATAGACTAGAGATGAGTTGGGTGAATTAGTTATTAATTAATTCA
>APFE030633081.1:272748-284919 GCA_000404065.3 Pinus taeda | reverse complement strand
TTTTTAGCGAGATGCTTTCCCCGGATACATACTGTGTTAATGTGTGAATGCTCTTGATGTTTTATTGTTATTGATGCTGCTATATTGATGATCAACGTAGAGGAGCTTATGTATTGTGTATGTTTTCCGCAATAGTACATGATCAGGATAATCTCCATTGAATATGTGTTAAATTATTCAAAATTTCTACAACAATCAACTTAAGCATTTTAAATACAAATTGAACAATTTACATACCTCAAATTAAGTCTACTCTCTTCCACTGATTGCTTCATATTTTGTCAAGAGATCTACCCTTGGAGAAGCTCTTAATAGCTGCTCAATAAGCCATAATACAGGCCTTATACAAGTTTGGTCTTGGCCCTTAACAATTGATCTAAAAATGGAAGGAACACTCCTATCAAAAATCAACTATTCTCTGACACTTTGCAAGTTAACAAAATGGGTCTTCAAAGGTAAAATAAGTTTCAAAACCTCTTCAAGATGGTAAGTTAAGTTTTCACATGAACTTAAAAGAGAAACATATTCACATGTAACTCAAGATGATAAACATGAAGAGAAGAAACCAACATTTGATAACGGAGTTCACCCCTCCTGGGCTACGTCTCTGGGCCTACTCCAATAGCTAGACCACTATATTGATTTCAACAGCTAATGAGTACATCACAAATTGTTGACAGTAAAATGGTTTGTTTCTCCTACAAAGAAACATTCTCCTATAAAGAATTCTCACTCAGAAAAATGACTTCCTACAACAAGTCATGAAAATGTCAACATAAAAAGGACTCTCACATAATAGGTCCTTGTACTCCACCTAAAATCCAAGCACAAAAACATACAACATCTTCACAACGAGGTGTTGAAAAGAGGTTCTCTCATGAGCATATTGAGAAAAGAATGAAAATAGTTTCTCTACTGAAGTAACAACTGCTACATATAAAACTAGAAGGTTAGAAAACCTCTAACTAGGCTCTTTTCATTCACAAATATGCCTTCCTAATGCTTCAAAATTGACTCTGCCTCTAACTGTTGGGAATAATACTTGGGGGGGGGGGGGGGGGGGGGGGGGGGTGAATCAGTATTTACAAATCAATAAATTTTTCATTTCATAATCATATTTGTATACACTAATTCAGTGAAGGGAACTTGCGTGTGCTTGCAACGGTTCTTAAGGAAACCAACGTATATCCAGTGAACTTATGATTCAGTTAATTCATTATATGTTGATCTTTAATCAATGCATCAGTACTTTATTAACCATTAAATAATAACCATGTGCAGTAATAACATAATAAACCATCACACATAAGCAACACACATGAACACCAAGATTTAAGGTGGAAACCCAATGCGAGAGAAAAACCACCTGTTGCTGTCGTCTTTGTCTTCTTTTAATATAAGAAAAAGCTACCTATAATCTTGTACTGGTACAGACCCATACCAGTATGCAGGCACCCACCTGCAGAAGGCTACAACCTTCTCTCATTCTCCATCTTCTATTGGAAGGGAGCTACAACCCACTAGTTCTTGTACTAGCAGATATGTTTACTAGTATGTAGGCGTCGATCTACAGAAGGCTCCAACCTTCACTCATTCTCTAGCTGCTACTAGAAGGGAGCTCCAACCCCCTGGCTCTTGTACTAGCCGATATGTTTTCCAGTACGTAAGCGCTGACCTACATAAGGCTAGGACCTTGTCTCTTCCTCTAGGGACCACGTTTCATAGATTGAATACTCTTGGTAAGCAACAACTCAATATGAAGACCACATTTCATCCAATTTTCGTACTGGACCTATCAGTAACATTGAAGCTCAAAATCAGTCACCACTACAATACAACCAATCACTAAAACCCATCAACTCTGAAGAAAATCACAATCAATCAATCTGAACAATTAGATCACTATCATAAGAACATAGAGTTGAACCCATAACTCTGCATCAACAACCAAAACCAACTGCAACTTCAAACATCATATTTCAGAATGTATACACTAGTTAGAAGTGTCGAACCAGTGTGTATACGTGCCTTAAACAAGGTGAACCAACGTATAGATCTACAGATAAATACTTATAACTTCGCAACTATTCCAAACTTCCCATATACTCAAATCATAACATATAAAGGATAAAACATGCATTAGAAATCAGATTTAGACTATCTATTATCAAACCACATAATGATAATTAATTTCAAGTCTTATGATCCCGATCCATCTTTAGATCTCATCCATCATCAAACACTTAGGTGCATACTTAGTGCATATCAAGCAAAGCACCAGAAACCCATAACATGCATATTTGCTTTTGATCTAACTCTTCATAAGATATTCATTTCTTGCACACTTAGCCCTTTCATCTTCTCCTTCTTATATATTTGGATCCTTTTTCAATACGTCAGACAAAAACCATAGTTATGCTATTGGTATTCTTTGATGGTATCAATAGTCTTTGTCGTACTCATTACCGTGGGTCAATACCATGGTAGGAACCACTGGTATTCTTTAATCTTAGTTTTCCATCCCATACGTGTTTTTCCTTCTGTGAAAGTGCGTCCATACGTATACATTCTTTTTGTTCTATGTACCCGCATGTATACACTACTTCAACGAGGTGAACCAATTTATACTTCTTAAAACATTCTCTTTCTTTAATCTCTAGAGCCTAATCTGTAATCCTTTGTTATTAACCTGTTGCAATGTGAACTACCATCATTCATCATATATGTAACCCATTGTACTGTGAACTACCATCATTCATCATATATGTGAGTTGCCATCAAGGGAAACACCTGTATCATAATGCCAACAATCTCCCCCTTTGGACTTGATGGCAACCATATTGGTGTTTATTATGTCAAGTTGTAAAACATGTTAGATATATCAAACAACACCAAGATACTCTCCCCTGTTGACATCAAGGGCAATGGGCAGACCAAGATATTCTCCCCCTTAGAGATGCACTATGTTGTCCATGCTCCCCTTGAGCAAATGCAGAGTCTGCAAAGATATTTTTCAATAGAATAACATGACTCTATAACTCAACTATGTGAGTATGACCTGCCTATCACCAATGACTCATACATACATCAATCACCCAACCAGGTGGGGATATACCAACTGTTCATACATAATTGAAAATTTTCAATTATTACATCATACTTCCCATGCATAGTGGGGTTACAAATTACATCATAGGTCGTTACATGACCTTTTAATCAAATGATATACATGACATTTATAACAAGGACCAATGATACACCATATATGATCTACACTATAAGAATCTGTTGGCAGCATCAAGATCAACAACCTGTATGTGTCCATCATCAAAAGAGTCATATGAATCAAAACAACTATGTGGATCAAGCAATATAATCATGTACCAAGATCTTCTAATATAATGCCAAAAATGCATTATTAGAAGCATGTGGTCCCCCTGAACCTATGTCAACTATTCACTATCAGATCTGATCATTGCATTTGTTAGTAAGAATCGTCAAGGCATCATCATCAACCAGTTATTCATAAAGTCATCAACAACTTATGAAGGAAAAAAGCACTTGTACATATCATCAACATATTGTAATCATCATCAATCAGAATAGAAATGTAATTTATAATTGACTGAACAATATCAGACTCATTTTCCCGAGTTTGTCCCACTACTTCTTCATCAAACCAACATATACGCGACTGTGCAACTTCTAACTCGTGTATATACATGATTTGTCTTCATAATAACTGCGTATGAGAATTGGAATACTGAAGTTTCACACTTTTAACTCCCCCTGATTCTGTTATGTCTGTATACTGAACTATGCCACATCTTTCTGCCTATAATTCCTTCTTATTCCATACCTTAGAGTGTGATGATGTTTTCTCCTTTTGGTATGTTGGCCAAAATTTTCTCTTGCATTCTTTTGCTATATGCCCAAACTTGTTACAAGCATAACATCTTATATGTTTCATATTCCTTCTATAGGAATCAATGGCTTTGTGACCAAACATATTGCAAGAAAAACAATATCCCTTAAAGTACCTGGAAGCTGATGATCTTTATATGAGATGATTATTAGCTTGAAACATTCTACTTTTGCATTTGGTTGCATCATGTCCAAAATTATGACATCTAAAACATTCAACATTATTCATTTGATTAACACTTCCATAGTTAGGAGTAAATTATTTTCTTTGAATACTTTCTTTCCTTGGTTGTTGATGGGGTTGACCTCGTATCTCCTGGTTGATCATTTCAGAATTTGCACTAGAGTTCCTTGCCTCTTCTTGTGAGCTAGATTCACCTTCAACAATTTCATGAAAACCAAGACTAGTACTATTCTCCAAAATCTTAGTACTATATTGAAATCGTAATAGTTTATCCTTTTCTTCTAATTTACCTTTTAAGATATTTACCTCAACCTGATATTTCTCTTCCTTTTCCATATATTGCTTCTTCATGATTTCTTCAGCCTTTCTTCCTTCTTCCACTTGTTTTCCTAATTTGAGAATCTCATTTTCTTTTTCTTCATTTGCTCGAGGTAGTTCTTCATTCTGCTTATTTGAATTTTCACGATCTTCTTTTAGAGAGATGATCTCATCTTCAAGAATTTCATAGTAACTGGATCTATCATGAAGTCTCTTGATTATTTTACTCTTTTCATTTACTTCATTTCTTAATGATGTAACTTCATCCTACAGCTTTTGACATTGACCGTCCTTTTCCTTGTAATGCTTCCTTACTTTGTTTCCTTCCTCCAACTGAGATTTTAATCTTGTAACTTCTTCTTTGAAGGCACACTCCCTTTTGTTAAATAGATCTTGTTGATCTCTAATTTTATCTATGAGTATTTTAACTTCAACCTCTATAGTTCTTTCACTATCACTTTCAACATCTTCAACATTTCATGAACAGAGAAAAGTATCACTAGAAGACCAAAAATTTGTACCTGATACTTCTTTTGCTTGTTCATCTTCAATATGAGGTGATTCTGAATTTGAATACTTTCTTACACCTAATGGCCAATTGTCTCTCCTACTATCACTGTTCCTTTGAGATGTCTTCTTATTCTGAGGTTCTTTCTTCTTTTGCTTCTTTCCCATTTTCTTGACGGATCTCCTTCAAGCGATCAAGCTTCTTCCAAAGCACCTGCTCTGATACCAATTGTTGGGAATAATACTGAGAAGGGGGGTGGGGGGTGTGAATCAGTATTTACAAATCAATAAATTTTTCATTTCATAATCAGATTTGTATATGCTACTTCAATGAAGGGAGCTCACGTGTGCTCGCAATTGTTCTTAAGGCAACCGACATATATCCAATGAACTTAAGATTTAATCAGTGCATCAGTACTTTATTAAAAATTAAACAGTAACCATGTGCACTAATAATAGAATAAACCATCACACATACAAAATACACATTAACACCAAGATTTAAGGTGGAAACCTAATGTGGGAGAAAAACCACCTGTTGATGTCCTCTCTGTCTTTTTTTAATATAAGAAAAACCTATTTACAATCTTGTACTGGTGCAAACTCATACCAATACACAGGCACCCACCTGCAGAAGGCTACAACCTTCTCTCGTTCTCCAACTTTTACTGGAAGGGAGCTACAACTCCCTAGCTCTTATACTAGCAGATATGTTTACCAGTATGTAGGCATTGGCCTACAGAAGGCTCCAACCTTCACTCATTCTCCAGCTGCTACTGGAAGGGAGTTCCACCCTACTAACTCTCGTACTGGATGATATGTTTACTAGTATGTAGGCATTGGCCTACAAAAGGCTACGACCTTCTCTCTTCCTCCAGGGACCATGTTTCATAAACTGGATACTCCTGGTACATAACAACTCAATATAAAGGCCATGTTTCATCCAATTTTCATACTGGACCTATCAGTAACATTGAAGCTCAATCAGTCACCACTAAAATACAACCAATCACTAAACCCATAAACTCTGAAGCAAATCACAATCAATCAAATTTGAACAATTGGATCATTGTCATCATAACACAGGGCTGAACCCATAAATCCGCATCAACAACCAGAACCAACTGCAACTTCAAACACCATATTTCAGAATGTATATGCTACTTAGAAGTGTCGAACCAGTGTGTATACATGCCTTCACCAAGGTGAACCAACGTATAGATATGCAGATAAATACCTATAACTTCACAACTATTCCTAACTTCACTATAGTGTCCTATTTTTCTAGTATAGTTTTGTCACTCCTATTAAGGGTTATATATATATAATTATATATAATATATATATATATATATATATATATAATATATATATATATATATATATATAATATAATATATATATATATAATATATATATATATATATAGAATAGGTTGATCACTTGATTGAGGAATAATGTTTTACATACATAGTTATATTTCCTTTTATGTTTATGTATGACATATTGATCACTGGTTTGGGGAATAATGTTTTATATAATTATATTTCCTCTTATATGTGACATCATTGATTATTCGTATTAGATGGTTTTGGTTAAGTAAAATGTTATACATATGTTTTTCTATTTGTATCTGATTTATGAAGTAGGTGTATGACATGGATGGTGATTCAAGATTGAGACACATATACCCATGGATTCTCATGGTTATGCGGAATAGATGGTTAATTATGATTTATGGATGATACATGATTTGTGTGATTGCATATGTTTAATATTGTACTAAGCAGGATGTGGTAGGGTACCTGGTCATTTTCCAACAAGGATGTTCAATTATGAATGACTGTGGAAGTAATTTCTTCAAAACCAAAATAATTGTGGAAGCCATGCACCATTCTGGGTAAAATGTGATTAAGTTAATTTCATTATGAAATTCATTTGATTCCTTTGATCTATGAGATTGTAATGTGTGTAGGACTTCGAACAAGGCCTTATAAGTGAACCATTAGATGGGTAAAAGCTCACAATCAGTACCATAAGGAGAAATGAAAAGTTTCAAAGCATAGTAGATGAGAGGGCATGGAAATTAGGGCGTGGAGTCCTAAATCCAAGAAAGATAAAGACACAGAGTCTTGTATATTTAGGGAGCGGAGTCCTGAATATTTATAAATATCAAGTTGTGGAAGCTTGGATCTTTGGAGTAGATCAGGGCGTGGAGTCCTCAATCTACTAAGGCACGAAGATGCATGAAATAGGGGTGCGGAATCCCTATTCTCCAGAATAAAAATACCACACATGGATGAATTTCCTTAAATAAAATTTCATTCTCATAATTTTGGAATGACTTTCTAAAAATAGAAAGTCATGTCCAGCATCTCAAGCATGACTTTCCAAAAATAGTAAATCACTTTACATAAATTGGTAATCAAGCGGAGTTGAAGAAAAACGAATTAACTTATCATTAATTAATCCTAATAGTTCAATCTTGATTGAATCCTCGATATTATTAATATTATTATTATGTTTTATGAGACTGATATTATTATTAAAAAGGAATTATAAGTCAATTTTATTTCCTCAATCAATTCACACATCTTCTTCATGACTCTCATGGATCTAGGTAACTCTCTCTCTCTCTCTATTTTAAATAATTCATTATACTCTATTCTATGCAGTCATCAACGAATGGCATATTTCTTTTCACTCATTAAAAATATGTCATAAAATATTCCTCTTACGCACTCTTTAATGCATATGTTACACTCTCCTTAACTAAGGCATGCATACCTCTCCTTAATGGCATAAGTTACACTCCTCTAAATGGAATCCAATGCATGCACATTACTCCTCCTTTATGATAAGAATTGGTTACTCCTCCTATATATGAGTCTCATGTATTCTCACTTGGGGATTAGGAGGCCAAGAGTGGAAGAGACTTGAGGAAAATAGTGAGAGGGAGAGATATGGAGAGTAGCCAATTTATTCCATAATAAATATGAAATTATTGCTAAAATCCTAGGATCTCTAGCTATTGAGCTTAGCCATGAGTGGTATTGAGAGGAAGTGAAAATTTGCTTCCTTAGTTTGCCTTGAAAATCTCTCTACTGTTGTCTTTTGGTACTGCTTGTGACCTTTTGCAGCTCGGGGGATCCAGGGGGAGAATTTCTTCTTGGATATGGTTGGGAGGAAAACTGGGTGGTTGACAATGAGTTGGTAAGGATATTGGAGCTGGAGCATACTCTCATTGGAGCTAGAGCATACTCCCATTTTTTGAGTTGTATAAATTCACTGCTAGGTATGTTGAAAACATTATAATGTGTTTCTTTTTGTAGTTCATTACATGGTTTTTATTATTTGGTTGTTGACTGAAACTTATATGTATATCTAATGCTGCACACTAAATGTTGAAGGAATTTTGCAATAACTGTAGTTTATTGAATGTAAGGCTTTTTTTTTTTTTGTACAGTTTCATTGCAAGTTGATTTACATCATGTCTTAATGGCTAAAACATTCAGGCTGCCATGAGCTTTATGAAAACATGTTAATAGCATAAATTTGGGTTTTCCTTCTCTTTCTACAACTATAGGTAAGTTTTGAGAGTATATGTTTGACAAAAGGGATAAATGAGATAGCATGATTTTTCTTTTGGTTTTGGTTTTAAATAATCGCATTTCTGGGCGTTTCTATTTTTGATTTATTTTAACTTCAGGGGGTATCTGTACCATATTGCCATGTCACCCAAACTTTGATTTCAAAAAACAAAGTTTGAGAATCCAGTTCTGTAATCTTCTATATTTTACAAATTTGTTGGTGGTACCTAGTGGTTTGTCTTGCTGTTTTTTTTTTGTATCTATGATTTACCTAGTAATCTCTTTTTATGAAATCAGTCTGTTATATAAACTTGGAATTATTATTTTAAAGTATCAATGGTTAATACATTGATAGTTTAATAACTTATGACTACTTGTTTGATAGTTTAATAGTTAGCAGCTTGTTTTGTGACTGCAAACCATTGTTTAAAATTCCCAATGGTTGTAGCTACATCACTGCAAGCTATTTGTAAAAATTCTTAAATATTTATAGTCATTAAATTTTTGTATATGTAGCAATCAAGATGGATGAAAGTTCTACTTATGTATTAAGTTCACTTCTTGGCATTACTGACAAAGAAAAATAAATTATGTAATCTTAGATTCATGTTAGTTAATTTTGGTAAAATCGCCTTAAGGGTTATGGTTGTAAGTGTTTGAAAAAATGGCTCAATGGCTGTACATTTCATGCTTGCAAATTGTTTGACATAATGCTTCAATGGTTGTAGCTAATTACATCTATGAATTGTCTATAAAAATGACTAAGTAAATTTAAGATTTGCAACCAAGGTGTTTTTGGAAATATCTCAAAGAATAAGCATGATGATTCCATTGAAGTAAAAATCCATGGAAGGCAAATTAGTTAGGTGAAATGTTGTAATTGTTAGCTCACATATGAATTCATGATAATTGGAAACCACTCCTTTAGAAGTTGAATTATCTTGTTTTTCTTCCCTTTGTTTTACCAAAGAATTCATAGGTATATTATCTAGAACAAAATCAAATTAGTCATTCTTAAACACTCTTAATTGCAATAGAATGAACAATTAACTTATTGGAAATTGTGGTTTGTAAATATTGATATTATTTATCCCACTAAAGACTCTATCATTTAAATGTGATTTTAAGACTTATGGTTGTAAGTTTTGGATCTTGAGGAACCATGACCCTGTAGCCTCAATGAGAAGTTTAATATTACCATGGGTTAGTTAGTTAGTAGAAATTAGTATGTAGTGTAAAGAATACTGTTACATAGCAATTTGTCATCGTCCGTGCTACCCCTCTCCCACATCTTGGAGGACTCATTCCGGGACCTATGAGAAGTGACATGACCTGTAACACTTGCATTGCATTCCCCTGAACATGAGCTTCATTTACCCTGAAGACATCTCCTGCTAAAAAACCCTAAAATAACCCTTTTTCCATTGGCGCGGTTCCATAGTGTAGCCCTCGTGCCAATGGGGTAAATCCTCCAAAGAGGGCGTGCCAGTTGGCGCTCTGTCATAGAGTTGCACCCGCGCCAACCATAATTAGTGGTATTTTTTAACAAACAAACGATGGAAGTTTCGTCCTAAAAAATTCTTGGACTGCTATCTATCTTGAGTTGGGTGGTTCGGTTACAGATTTCCATAGAGAGGAAGTGGTTTGCCACCTCTCATGGAAGCTTCCTTGATGATATGGCTAATCCCATGATTATTGTGGATGATCCCAACTCTCCTTCCTCCATCTATAAAAGCTTGTCCATTTTCCTTGGCAAGCTAGTTCCAGAGATTGAGAATTGTCAAGTTTCCAAAAGCTTCATGCTGCAAGAGCCTTCTTAATTCCCTTAAGGCGAAATCCAAGCAAGGAGATTGTTGTTTCAATAACCAAAGAGAGAGAGGCTTGTCCCTATTCCCAACAAGCTTTGCAAGACATGTGCTGCTGACTACCCTGCTAAAGGAGAATCTAGCTTCAGAACTTTGGTTGTATTCTTCTTTGATGAATTATTAATGAATGACTATTGGTTATGGTTCCACTCTTGTTGTTATTTGTGATGATGATGAGTTATATCGTTTCTTACTGATATATAGTTGCATATGCTGGATTTTATGCTTGTGTTTGTGTCATTTCTTGTATGTGCCGGTGTCCATTCACGGAGATCGTGGGGATTGTGATCTGCCGAGGCAAAGGAACGGGAGCACCACCTCTTCTACAAGCACTAGCGTTGGAATCCAGGCAGGCCTTCATCACTAGTCTGTTAATTTTCAATTAGGAACTTGCGCTATAGCGTTTGATGATTGTTGCTAGACCTAGTCTAGGCTAGTAGGGATCACCTTTGTTTGCAGAGGGGATTTACCTCCTCAACAATTTGGCGACTCCATTGGGGAGCTTGTCTTGCCTTTTTGGTTTTTTCTTGGTTTTTACCTGCTTGGTCAGCCTTCTGGGTTGAGTTCTTTTGCTGTTTCTTGCTTCTTGGTTTACCTGGTTATCGTTGGCCTGGTCTTGGATTGCTTCTTTTTTATTTTTGCATAGCAAACTTGACTGGCATGATTTTTTAGAGTAATAGTCGCGCCAATTGGCGCTAGTTGTTAATATACAACCCGCGCCAATCCTTAAAAGGCGCTAGTTTCAGCCAGACAGTTGCGCCAGGCCTGGGAACTTCTAAAGTTTGCTTGTTTTTAAGCCTTCTAAGCTTGGTCTTTGTTTTGGATACATTTTTCTAGACTGCTTGAGTGTGTTGGAGTCCTGTTTGACTAGTTTTAACCTTCATCCTTTGGTTTTTTGCCATTTTCTATCGATCTCATGTTTTTAGCCCTAGGGCATCTAGTGGCTTTGTGTCTTGAGCATTCCTTAGGAGTTTTGGTCTTCTATTGGTCCAGTCGACTTTCTGATTGCTCCCTTGCACTCGTTTAGTGGTTGTTAATCATTTTATTGCGTTATTTGAGTGACTTACCCCTTTTTCACTTGAATTCCACTTTGTTACGCTTTGGGCCTAGATTACATGGCTCATTTGTGTCTTTGGGACTTTTCTCGGTTTTGAAGGACTGCTTTGTCCATTTAGGGATCTGATTGTGCTTGCATCGAGTGAAATTTGCTTGTTTTTTCTCTTTTGCTATCATTTCTCAAAGTTTGTTTAGTGCATCTTGCCCTTAACATTAAAAGGAAAATCTCTTTTGCTTGTCATTAGTTAATGTGAATTAGAGCTTTTTGTTGTTAGTGACTTTGAAGAAAAGTTTTTGATTTCCATTAGTTGCATTAGAGATATCGTTGGTTGTTCTATGATCATTTTGTTTATGTGAAAGCTCTCAACTCTCTTATAGTTAGCATTCATTGAATGAAATGATATATTGTGGCATATAGCTTGCATCTAGGAAATTTTGAGACATTACATACGGTAAGGCCTGAAAACTAAAACATAATCCAAGATCAACTTTAAAATGATCTGAATGAATCTAACAACGCATTGGAACATAACACACACTGTTTAGAGGTCTAGGCTAGAGATGTGCTCTGGCGTCGTTAAACCTAGTCACTTTTGTTTCCACTCAAGGTTGGGTGATTCCTCCTTCTGTGACTCAATAATGGTCTAGTACGGAATTGTGCTCCCATGTACCATCGAGTATATGTTGGGAGACCCCACTAGGTTTATCATCCTTTATCCATAGGAAG
>APFE030633081.1:258201-268526 GCA_000404065.3 Pinus taeda | reverse complement strand
AGCTCATTATCCAGGAAGTTGATCTAGAGACTCCCTTCTGGTGCCTTGGAGCCTGCATGCCTCAATGGCAGGTTCTTCACATTCGACGCGAGGTTTTCATCATTGGCCTCCGATCGAATGATTCTACGGGCGTTCGACACCGGCTCATTGATTCACATGCCGTAGATTGTACCTATAGTACCTTGAGGGTCATTGTCATTATTGGTGGTACCTCTCGCATCTGTTAACAATTTTCATCATTGGCTGGTAATCAGACAATGTTCCTGCATGTTCGACTTCGACTCCTATATTCGCATGCTTGAACTTGTACTTTGTTTGGGTCGTGATGAAGTGCAAGACCCTGAATTTTGTCTGTTGGGATCCAAGCTGCGATTTTGTGGATTATTATGATTATCACATGACTCATTTATTGGATGGATGCGACCATGCCTGAGTCTATTTATTGATCCTCACTGGATGGCTGCATCCATACCTTGGATCTAGATTCTTGTGTACTCTGCTACGGATGGCTGCGCCCATACCACATATATCATGTATTTGAGATATCAGTTGTACTTCTCCACGCACATTTTCCAGCGGCAGTGTTTTTGGTTGGACATGTTCTCATAAAGCATCTCACCCCTCTCTCTCTCTCTCGGGCCTCGTGCTTTAGGGGGCATCTGTTACACAACAATTTGTCACCGTCCCTGCTACCCCTCTCCTGCATCTTGGAGGACTCATTCTGGGACCTATGAGAAGTGACATGACCTGCAAACACTTGCATTGCATTCCCTTAAACATGAGCTTCATTTGCCCTGAAGACATCTCCTGCTAAAAAACCCTAAAAATAGCCCTTTTTCCATTAGCGCGGTCCCATAGTGCAGCCCTCGTGCCAATGGGGTAAATCCTCCAAAGAGGGCGCGCTAGTTGGTGCTCTGTCATAGAGTCGCACCCGCGCCAACCATAATCAGTGGTGTTTTTTAACAAACAAACGACAGAAGTTTCGTCCTAACAAATTCCTGGACTGTTATCTATCTTGAGTTGGGTGGTTTGGCTACGGATTTCCATAGAGAGGAAGTGGTTTGCCACCTCTCATGGAAGCTTCCTTAATGATATGGCCAATCCCATGATTATTGGTTTTGATCCCAACTCCCCTTCCTCCATCTATAAAAGCTTGCCCATTTCCTTTGCAAGCTAGTTCCAGAGTTCCAGAGTTTCAAAATTCCCAAATTCCCAAGAGCTTCATGTTGCAAGAGCCTTCTTGATTCCCTTAAGATCAAATCCAAGTAAGGAGACTATTGTCCAAGATCCAAAGAGAGAGGCTTGTCCTTATTCCCGAAAGGCTATGTGAGACATGTTCTGTTGACGACCCGCCAAAGGAGAATCCAATGTCAGAACATTGGTTGTACTCTCCTTTGATTTATTATTAATGAACGACTATTAGTTATGGTTCCACTCTTGTTATTATTTATGATGATGATGAGTTATGTCTTTTCTAACTAACATATAGTTGCGTATACTGGATTTTATGCTTGCATTTGTATTGTTTCTTGGATGTGCAGGTGTCCATTCACGGAGATCGTGAGAATTGTGATCTGCCGGAGCAGAGGAACGAGAGCACCACCTCTCCTACAAACAATAGCGTTGGAATCCAGGTAGGCCTTCATCGCTGGTCTGTTTATTTGCAATTAGGAACTTGCACTATAGCGTTTGACGATTGTTGCTAGACCCAGTCTGGGCTAGTAGGGATCGCCTCTATCCATAGAGGGGCTTTACCTCTTAAACATGGGGTGAGGGTATTTTCTTTTCGAATTTAACTCCAAAGAAGAAAAAGATTTCATCTTTCGAAATGGGCCTTATTTCATGGGTCCTCAGGGACTCTACCTAAACAAATGGACTCCGGATTTTGACCCAGCGGTCGATGTTCCCATGGTTGTTCCAGTGTGGGTGTGTCCCCCAAATCTACCAGTTCACTGTTGGAACTGGGACTCCTTGAAACACATTGGCAACTCCCTCGGGAAATTCATAGATCAGGCAAGCAACAAGGATCAGTACGATTATGCCAGGATTTGTGTAGAGGTAGAACTAGAGGTGGGTCTACCAGAGGCAATCAAAATCAAAGTTGGTAGTTGGTCCCATGTGCAGATCTTGGATTATGAACAGCTGCCATTCAAATGCAGGAAATGTCACGTTTATGGGCATTTTTCCAGAAACTATCCGACTAATGCAGAGCCAGAGAAAGGGAATGAAGAGGGCTCGAATCAGGTCAAGCGAGGAAGAGCTAACCACAAGGGGCAGAAACAGGGTGGACCCTCCGGCAAAGGCAATCTCCAGGCTAATGCCCAGAGGCACCCTCCCAAAAAGGCGCA
Source organism: Pinus taeda (assembly GCA_000404065.3). NCBI lineage: Eukaryota > Viridiplantae > Streptophyta > Pinopsida > Pinales > Pinaceae > Pinus > Pinus taeda. Next base: position 266,178 of record APFE030633081.1, on the reverse strand, counting down.
GGAAAACAAATTTGACCCTCTAATCCAGCTGACAGAAGACACACCAGAGGTAGAAATCCAAAAACTAGTCTCTTCAAGTAAAGGCACTCCTCCAGCTTCCCCCAAAGAAGTTGAAAACCCCAAAGGCATGGCCCTAGAGGATGAGGAAGAAGAGCAGGAAACCGATGACTCAGAAGAAGAAGGAGAAATAGGAGAGTCTCAAACCTCGGTAAGAAGATCTACAAGAGGTCGTAAAACAAACAAAGAAAAAAGAGAGCAGCAAACCTACAAAGACAAATTACAGGGCAGCCAACCAACTCTGGAAAAACTGTTAGCCTAAAAGCCCAAGATGGTGAAAAATCAGCCCAAAAGCTCCAAGGGAGCCCACCAGAAACATAAATAATGAAGGTCATCTCCTGGAATTGCAGAGGTATGGGGAGAAAAGTCAATGAAGAAGCCATAAGAAATCTAATAAGAACAGAATCTCCAGATGTACTTCTCGTCCAGGAGACCAAGCTGGAAGACAAAGTCTTCCTGCAAGAAAGCAAAAATCTGTGGCCCAAAAGTGAAGCAAGAGCAATCCCAGCTAGGGATGCCTTGGGAGGGATTGGTACACTATGGAACTCCAATAAATATGCACTCATCATTGAAGTGAGCAACAATCATTGGTTGCTGCTAAAAATGCAGAACCTTGACACAAAGGAAACCTTCAGCCTCTTCAATGTATATTCTCCAGTTAATATCCGGGAGAAAAAGGATTGCTGGGACACTATAAGATGACAGGTAGACTTGACAAATCTGGAAAATACAATCATTGTTGGAGACCTCAATCTCACTCTTCACTCGACTGAAAAAAGGGGAGGAAGTGTAGTCCGAGATCTAGCAAGAGAATGGGCGGAGGATCTTTTGCAAGATTGGGACTTGCTGGACATCAAGCCCTCATCTGGTAAGTTCTCTTGGTCTAACAAAAGAGTAGGTCCTGGTCACATTGTTGCTAGGCTAGATAGATTTTTTATTCAAAGCTCTTTCCTGTTACTTGGTCTTGAACCCAGAATGCACATTCTTGCTAGCAGCGTCTCAGATCATAAGCCTGTAAAGCTAGAGCTTCTTGCCCATCTAGATATGGGCCCTATCCCCTTTCAATTTAGTCCCCTTTGGGTAAAGGAGCCTCTTTTCATGCAAACAGTCAAAGAATGTTGGAGCCAGCCTGTCAAAGGCACACCCTTCTTCATTTGGGAAGAAAAGCTCAAAAGGGTTAAAAGAGTTCTGAAACGTTGGGCCAAAACCCTGTCCAATCCTGCAACAGAAAGGAAAGCCATCAAAGCCACTCTTGCCTCTCATCAAATTCACATGGAGAGCACTACAATCACAGAGGAGATGATAGATCAAGAAACTCAGCTGCAACAGAGCTATCATAAGGCCTGCTTAGCTGAAGAAGAATACTGGAGATTAAAATCTCGAAACCTTTGGCTCAAAGCAGGGGATAGGAACACAGGTTTCTTTCATAAGCAAGCCCAGGCCAGGAAATGCTTTAACACTATTTCTGAGATCAAGGAAGATAATGACACGCACAAGGAATTCACAGACATTAAGAAAGAAGCCTTCTCTCATTTCCAAAATTTGTACAGTGAAGAGCAGGCGTCGATCCAACACCAAAAGCTTCTAGACATCATCCCTCAAGCAATCTCTCCTTGTATGAACAGGATTCTAGAGGCCAAAATCACTATAGAGGAAGTTAAAAAGGCCCTCTTTGACATGGATCCGGACAAGGCCCCGTGGCCAGATGGCTTCTCCATCAGGTTTCTTCAAGTCTGTTGACCGATTGTTGAAAACGACCCACTCAAAATGATACAAAAGTCTCAAAATACTCAGAAAATAGGAGGCAGCACAAACTCCACTTTCTTAGCTCTCATACCAAGGGAAAAAGGCGCCAACAACTTTAGCAGATTCCGCCCGATCTCATTATGCAACACTGGGTACAAATTAATCACCAAGGTCATTGCAAATAGGCTAAAGCCTATCCTGCCTAGAATTATTCCTAAAAATCAAGGAGGCTTCATCCAGGGAAGGTAGATTGTGGACAACTTCACTCTCGTTCAAGAGGCAATACATTCAAGTCTTCTCTGAAAGGAAAAAGGTATGGTGATCAAACTCGATTTAGCAAATGCCTTTGATCGATTAAATCATAGATTTCTTTTAAAAGTCATGTGCAAATTTGGTTTTGGAGCAAATTTCATAAATTGGATCTGGGCATGCATCTCATAGCCATGGATTTCCCCTCTTGTAAATGGAAGAGCCACTGAATTTTTCAAAGCCTTGAGAGGACTTAGGCAGGGATGCCCCCTTTCCCCTCTGCTTTTTGTCATCCAAGCCTCTGTCTTCAGCTTTCTGTTACACAAAAAGATGCAAGATCAAGAAATCAATGGTCTGTGTATTGCTAGAGGGGTCAAAAGCATAAACCATGCCTTATTTGTGGATGACACCCTGCTGTTAGGCAGCGCCACCCTCTCCTCTGCCTCTAAGTTTATAGATGCTCTGGATGACTTCAGTAAGGCCTCAGGCAGTGCTCTTAATAAGAATAAATGTCACATCTTTAGTTGGAACACCTCGCCCAGGATTCTCTCTGCCATATCTAGATGCCTGGGATTTGCAACCTCTTCCTCCTGGACCTCATTTAAATATTTGGGTCTCCCTGTTTTTCATAAGAGACTTACAATCAAAGACTGGCACCCCCAGCTCAAAAAATTCAAGTCTAGGATCCAAACCTGGGGCTACCGCTGGCTCAACATTGTTGGCAAGTCTGTCCTTATAAAATCTGTGCTCTCCAGCCTCCCATTATTCCAATTTGCTGTACTTCTCACCCCAGTAACCATTCTTATCAAAATGGATGAGTTCATGCGCAGGTTTTTCTGGAAGGACGGAAAACAGAATGAAAAGAAAATTCCTCTCATCAGCTGGGAAACTATTTCCAAGCCATTGTGGGAAGGTGGATTGAATTTCAAAAATATATGTCAGCAGAATGTGGCTATGGCAGCAAAGACCATTTAGAGGATCATTGCGCCCAAACCTGGATGGGCCCAGCTGGCTCTATGGAAAAAATATTTCAGAGGACCTCGTTTAAGCTGTCTAGAGAATGTGATTCGATCGCAGAACTCACATTTTCTCAAGTTGTATGCAAAAGCAGGCCCATTAATCAAAACACACTCCTTCTGGATCCCTGGAAACGGCAGAAAGATTAACATCTTGACTGACAGAATAATGAATATGGATTCAATCGAAGACAGAACTCCCATCAGAGAATTGCGCTCCTGGATGGACAGAGAAGGGTTGTGCACACTATAGGATATATCTCTATGGCGCGACTCGGTTTGGGCAGGTTGGAAACACGTTGAAGTGCCGGACCATCTGCGCAGTGAATGGTCCACGCTGCTATAACACCTTCATGGCCTGGCACCCACACAAATGAGGAAAAAGGATTTGAAAGGTTGGGGATCAACTGGTAGGGGATACGTTGTTTCCATGGGCTACATTAAGCTAAATGAGAGACCTAACGTTTCCCCTGATCCAACACCTTGGCAAGGAGTCTGGCGCATTCCCTCATGGCCCAAGATCGATTTCTTTGCTTGGAAACTCTGTCATGGACGAATTATAACGTATGACATCCTGTAAAGGAAAGGATTTCACGGGTCATCCATATGCTCGTTGTGCAAAGAAAATTCTGAAACAGCTGCTCATTTAATTCTTGAATGCAAGTTTTCCAAGCAAATCTGGCTCTCCTTCATTTAGAAACTGAACCCCAATTTCTTGATGCCTTGTTCCACTATGGAGCTGTTCTCCAATTGGGCATTCAGATACCCAGGTTAGCCTCCTAAAAACCAAGTAATAAAAATAGCATGGGCCATTCTTCCAAAGATTATTTGCTGGCAGATTTGGCTTGAACGCAATAGAAGAATTTTCAGAAGCACCAAAGAGAACAACAAGGCTCTAGAAATCAAAATTAAATGCCAAATAAAGGAATACTTAACTGATATTAAAGACGATACTAATCTCAGCCAACAGGACATCACTTGGGGTTCCCTCCTCGACTTGCAATTTCAACCAGTAGTCAGAATCGCCCTCCCTATTAAAAACTGGAAAATAAGAAAATCTGAAGATGACTTTCAATATTGGCTCAAATCGCACTCAAGGCACTCTCTCCTCTTTGATGGGGTAGCAAAGGGAAATCCGGGCAAAGTTGGTGTAGGAGGTGTTATGTGTAAATCCATATGGGGAAAAAATCCATTCCTTCGCATGGGGGCTTGGACATACAACCAACATTCAAGTTGAGGCTCTGGCCCTCTTTCAAGGCCTCAAGTCTCTCAAAGATTTAAATATTGAAGAAGCTAATGTAATTGGTGACTCCCAAATCATTATAAATGCAATGATATCTAATTCCCGAGTGTTGGACCTCAAGCTAGCAAGACTGATATCTAGAATCAAGGGCCTTGGAAAAGGCTTCCAGAAGTTAAACTACTTCCATGTGCTGAGAACCCTTAATAAAGAGGCGGACAATGAGGCCAATAAAGCTACTCTCCTCTCAATAGGGATCAAGTAGAATGATGAAGAAGAATCATGGGACCCCATCCCTTAATCTGATTGCTACCATGTTTTACTGTTTGCTCTTAAAGAAATTTGTTTGTATCTCCAAGTGGGGGAAATTTCAGAAATCGAAAATATAGAACCTATATCAAGGAAGAAGTCTACAAGTTTTAGAGGCACACTCACTCACAGAAGTGAGTTGCGCCAGGACACAGAAGTCCTCTATGTAATCAATTTTTTGTCATTCAGGCCAAGAGGAATATAAATACCCCATATCCATTTCTGTCAAAAAAATAAATAATAATAATTAATTAATAATGATAATAATAATTAATTAAATAAATAAATGAGAAACCTGTAAAATAATAGCCGACCTATTTTCTTACATTTTTTTTTTAATATCCTATATATATAACCCAAATCTAGCTCTTGGATACATCATTAAGATCTAAAAATATCTATTGACGCACACCCTGATGATGGACTCACTTGGTAGTCCGAAACGTTGGGTTCACAAAACTCTATAACAGGTCATTCCTCCTCTTTAAAAATCTTGTTCAAGTAGATGAATACTTCCAATGGAACCATGTGTGTAACAAGATGATAGATAAACTCATATGTAGGCTTGAAATATACTCTTTGATATCTACTAGTATATGAGAGACCAACTACCTTGATTGAGATGAAGTTAGAAGATACTAAAGAATGGAATACTAGGATCCAATCACTGCCTTGAACCAATATTCAATGTAATATTGTCTTCCTTGGCTTCTTGCTATCACGCCATGAAAGTGTTCATAGATGTGATATCCATTCATAGAATATGATGATAGGCATGCATGAAAATTTTCAATCTCAGGTTCCAACAACTGCTCTTTATCAACAGACATACATGATTCTTGGACCTTATCTAAATCTTCTTCTTCTGGTTATTGTTCTTCAATGGAAGATAGAGAATCGTTTTGCAATACCTAAAAATTGTAAGTGGATTAAGATGTTTTATTGTTGTGGATTCGAAATGGTTGTGCAGGTAGTGGAGTGGGAATGGATCTTTGGGTGTTTGTGTGGTTGATAATGAGAAAGGTTGGATTGCAATCAACTGATGGTGAAACTGGTGTTGTAGTGGAGGTGAATGGTATGGATAACATTAATATTGGTATTGAGGATAGTAAGGGAAAGATTGAGGATATGGTGGATTTCCTCTGTAAGGCCCTTGCCAACCTTGTTGCCAAGATTGGTTTTGAGATTGGGATTGAGATGGCCAAGGTTGCCAAGACAAGGGTGTTTTCCAATTACTTTGTGTTTGTTGTGAATAATGTGAATTAAGTTCTTGCATCATATTGGATTGATGAGTCTGCCATGGTCTTCTTGGAGCTACATAATAGGATTGTTCCAGTGTTTGATTTTCTCTTTGGTAAACTGCCTTTAACCCTAGTAATGATGGGAAATCTTTAGTAGTATGTGATCCTGCACAGATTTAACAAATTTTAATGTTATCAAGTGGACATTCATGAAAAGCCTGTTTCTTTATACATTTAGGGAAAAATATAAATGAAGAAACAATCTCAACTTTTTGCTGGTTTTTCATTCTTAACATATTAATTTGTTCATTTAAATTACCAAGAATGATTAGCAAATTGGTAACTTCAGCTTGACTTACCAATCCTTATGTTGATTTACTTACTCTTACCATAAATGGAGCTTGAGGGGATCTTACATACTTTTCTTTTCCTCTTGATATGTTATTGCACAGTTCACAAATCTCTTGAAATGACAATTGAGAGACATCTCCTTTATCCACCAAGTTAAGAATATCAATCCATTCATCTCTTATAGAATTTAGTAGGAGAGTTTTTATTGTGTCTGATCCTAAATTATGCAATTTATATCTTTTGATATTATAAGTCAATCTCTCCACTAAATATTCTAGGCTTTCATCCTCTTTTTGGTTCATCTTAAGGACTTCATTTTTAAGGTCATGGTCTATGCAATAATCTTTATATTTTTCTAAAAATACTCTTTTCATATCATCCCATGTCCTTATAGAATTTGTTCCCAAAGTCATGAACCGTTTAAGAGCTCTATCCTTCAATGTTTTCGGAAACAAATTCTATTTTTGAATGTGTAATGAGTAGTCATAAGATCTACAAATTATTTCAAATTCAAAGAGAAAGGTTTCCAGGTCTTCTGATCTCATACCTTTGAAGTTAGGAAGTATGGATGGAGGGATGCTCTTCATATGAACATTGACATTAGTTTCTTCAATGGGAAATCCAAAATGATCTTCCTCATTGTCATCATCTCCATCCATTTCTTCAACCTCTTTTGCCACCTCTTCTTCTACCTGCAAAAATAAGAATTCATGATGTGGAAGATGACGTGGCTCTTACTGCACCATGTGATATAGTAGGGGTGGTAGGTGATTTTTTTAATTTATTTTTTAAATGAATCTACTTCTAGGATGTACTAAAATGAAATTAGCCTTATACAACTAAATGGAAGCAACTAAGAATGAGATGCAATTGAAAGCTAACGCATATGTATACTTCTCCAACAATGGTGCCAAAATGTTGGGTAATTTAATTGACTGTTAAATTACTTGATTTATATGTCAATCCGGGTACGTGAGCTTGCAAAGTACACTACACAGTATGTGCTAGGAGATTAGCTTTCAATATTTACGCATAACTAAAATGAATTGGAAACTTCAAAAGAAAATTAGTTTCTTTAATATAAATTATGAAAGTAATAAGTTTTTGGAAAGGAAATTAATGTTAAACTAAAAAAAACATAAAGATTATTGATCTAAGAAAACATGATATTTTACTCTATGAAAGCATGGATATTTTGTTCTGAAACTTACAAACTTTAATCTATAGAATCATGAACATTTTAATCTAAAAAATCCTAAACATTTAATCTATGGAAAGCATGAGTTTTTAATCTATGATAAGCATAAACAATTGATCTATGTAAAAAAAAACATTCATGAGAATATGAAAGAAATGGAAAGAACCTATACTATTCACACAGATCTCCAGGGGGCCTCCCGAGGACTACAAGGTGTTGAAAACTTAGATCAAGAGAAGAGATTTAAATCACCAATTTCATTCAAAGCTACGCCATATTAAAAAAATTACATTCAATGGAACAAAATAGAGTTCTTCTCCTTCAATAAGCAACAACAATTACAAATTAAGATCATCCTTGACATCTCTGATCATCACCCCTCTCATCAAATATATTGCAATTTATAGAATTTTGAGATAATTAACAAACTTAGAATTTTCTTACTTGAGTTTTGGTCATGGAATCAAATCAAATCAAATTTGATGGATTTTTGGATCAAAGATAAGCCCAGATCTGATCAAGCTTATCTCTATGCCATGAATTTTTTAAATAATAGAATGTTCAAGCCTT
>APFE030633081.1:231929-250601 GCA_000404065.3 Pinus taeda | reverse complement strand
GGAAATTCGCTTTCATTTTCTCATAAAAGGCGTTTGAAGTTGACTGGTCAAAATTGTTGTGATTTTCCCTTGATTTGATGTTAGAGGTCCACACATGCCAGATGGGTGGAATTTGACCAATACAAATCCATATTGGAGCTTCTAGAAACCAATTCCAAGTGTCATATTTATTTCTAGAGTGGTGCTACTACCTCAACCATGGAGATGTCTACAAAAACTTGAAAAAACTGCAACAACTTGAACTTTCTAAACAGTCATTAGTAGAACCATGAAAAATTCTTCTTAATTCATTAAAAATAATGGAAATAATAATAATAAACCATGTAAACATGTATGCAGAAATTTAGTGTGTTTATGAAGAAATGTGGTTAAAAATGATGACAATGGGTGAATGGAATGATGCGAAAATGAATGGTTTCATTAACAAAATCTTGACAAGTTGGAGGCCCAAAAGTCTGCTTTACCTTTCAGGCTAAATACAACTACTTTAGCCTTCATATTATCTGTGTAAGTATGCATCTCAAAGAACTTCTTCATCCCAAGTAACCAAGCCTGCATCCTTTGTCTTCTTCAAATCTCCATCAAAGGTAGGTGGCTTAGCTTTCTTGAACTCATCTGGAAAATATCCCCTGTTAGTCCTCTTATAAGGATAATAACAATGACGATCATAGTGCCTGTCAAAACTAGAACTAGAATAGTACATGTGTCCATCACCTCTCTAATCTAGAGTATCTAAGAACCTGCCATATCTAACTATGTCATCTCTATTTGACCTATGCCCACCATGGCATCTACTTCCATATGCTCCATTAGTCCTATTCTCATGTCCATGGTTGATCCAAAGTGGGTCTATCTCTACAAGTCTGACAAAATCTGAAGGATTAATGCATTGACTTCTGCATGTTTCTCCTATTTATGCATGATTATGTCATTATTTTCCTTGTAACTCATCAATTCTTCCTTCAAGCTTCTTAATGTGTCTACTAAGTCAAAGGAGTGCCCAACACCACATTGTTCATTTCATGCATAGGGAGAGTATCGTGAACTGTAGTCTACCATCTTGCTAGTCATCTTGATCTCTTTCCTGCAAAGCATACTATATCAGCTAAACCAAAATATAAACATAATCAACATACCTATGTATAGTTCGGGGAGGATATCCCATCTCCAAGATCAATGAGATTAGCACAATACATGTTAAACATAATCATAACAGAATATAGATATCATCCTAACCATAGTTTAGACATCAATCCATGACCATATCCACCACACATCATGACTTCATGCATGAAAACCACACCAAAAACCATTTATGCAAAATCAACATATGGATGGCATGCATGCATACATGATACATACAAACACTGACATGCATAACTGACCTATACTCATGATAAACACATCCAACAACACACCATCCACTTTCACATGGTGATATCACTGCAACCATGACCAACACCATGCATCTGCAACAAGCACATAGACCACAAGTATAAGTAACACATATGCAACCGACATGAATGCATGACCAACGGACACCACCCATCCAGTCCAAGGGGTGAACCATGCTCCGATACCACTATGTAACGCCCTCCTCCCACATTTACCCAATTTAACTAGTCTGTTGAGGTAAACATGTTACGAGAGGCTACTACAATCTGATTCAACCTCCTAGGTCACCTTAACGAAGTGGAACTGACACAACACAACCAATCTGACCTTCTGCACATACTACAGAACCTACAAGAACCAACCAACCCTTCCAGGTGATCAACCCCTCCAACTTTACACTTCATTGCCCTAGAGCCTCAATCTCTCCCATGACATGGGCATGCATGCAACTGAACCCCTCTAGTCGTTCTCACAGCATGGGCATGCAAGCGGCTGGGGACTTTTTCAGCTAGTTATGAGCCTACGACCTCGGATTATGTGCCACTTTTTTAGGGCCAGGACTCAGGCCACTACCCATAACCCCATGAAACTTTTAGGAATGAAAAGTAACATCAAAACAATGATACAAATGCAAATACTTGAACAAAGACTTGACTGGACCCCTACTATCCATGATAGACATTTCATAAAACATGTCACAAATATGAATTCTACAGGTCATAACAACAAATCTAAGCTTAGGGGTCTCATACTTATCTCAGAATCACTAAGAAGCATTGATGCCTTATCAAATTAGCTGCATTATCATCTATTAGGTCATATATTCATTGTATATTCATTTACAAATCAAAACATGATGAGAGACATACATCATTATTGTCATAAAACATGCTCATAACCAGCATCTAACCAACAAAAATATCAAGGATACATTAGCCATAAATGTATCATATGAACCAATACATTTTCTCATAAAATACCAAGGAAAAAATAATTCTTATTAATGAATGCAAAAGCCAACCTGGTATGGGACTACCATGTTCCACCCGACTATAGATTGGCTAAGCCAATTCTCTCTTCAGACAATCACCCCCATGCCATATTCCAAGCATGAATGTGGGACTTACCACCAAAATCAACTAGGGATTCCTGAAGCTACACCACCTCACCCTCAATAATAGAATTAGGATTTACCGCAATCCCTACTAGATCACTAGGCTATAAACAATAAACATTCAAAACCAGGCTTTACCACGATCCTCACCAAATCAATAGGCCAAAAACAAGCATGGATGCCACTGGATCTCTCCACCTACATCGTGAGGGATTTGTCTGTCCTAACCTCTTGGATTTACCATGTATCCCACCATTACTGGTCAAGGAATTCCTAGGCCTATGAGGTCTCCACGCTCTGAGCTTTACCATGTATCCCATCTAGGGATTCCTAGGCCCAATCAAGGGTACTCACCACTGAGCTTTATTAGGTATCCCACCATTATTGATCAAGGTATTCCTAGGCTCAATCGAGGTGTTCATATTTAGGCTTTACCATGTATCCCATCCTAGGATTCCTAGGCCTTGTGAATAATCCTGGGACCACCCCACCTAGCTTCGATTCCATCTGATAATCCAGCTCAACCACATACAAAGGAATCCACCACATCATGGCTATCTAGAAATGGAAATGCTAGGCTAAAAAATAGTGTCACACCTGGCAAAACCTATGCCAAAGACAACAAGAGAACCAAGAACACACATGCATAACCATACATGCCAAAACTAGTAAGGAAATCATACATGCAAATCGATGCCTCCAAATAATCTCATTTTAGCTGCTAGATCCTACTCTTCCATGTTTGATCTTTGCTTCCTCTTGCCTTCTTTTCCTTTCTTGATCCAATGCTGAAATCTGTATCCAAAAGTGTGAGAGAGAGAGAATAAAGAGAGAGTTCCAAAAGTAAACTCACCAAAAGCCATGAATTGATCCTCAAAAGCCTTTTTATTAATGATGCCTCTATTTTCTTCAATTTCCATTATTTTTCCTTCTTTTTCCTCCTCACATGCAACATGTGACCTTTCACCTTATTTTTCTCCTATTTTCCATTATTTTCATAAATAAAATTCCATTTAATGTCATTTTCCTTTCCAAAGCCTTTGCCATTGCATTTGTCAATTTCCTTAGCCATAATAAACCAAATGAACATCCACACTAGGATGATTTTCCTAACATTAATCTTGGAATATGTGTCCCATGACCTCTGTCTTATTTTTTTTTACATAAATTCTTAACCAAGGTTGTTACAGTGGCATAGTGTCCTAGCTCATGATAGTGAAAACATTTAATCTTCGACAAGTCCTTCTTCTTACTGCCCTGACTGGAATCTGATTTGGAATGGGATGAATTCCCTTTATTCACCTTTCCAGTTAAGGCACAGTTCTCCTCATCATCATGCTTGGATGTGGATCCATCTTTGTTGTTATGTTGAATCTCTTCTTTCACCAAGTCGGACCACAAACTCTAGTAGCTTCTCCCTCCCACTTACTAAGTCCTGGTAGTTGTGTCAGCTCTTAGGAAGGCCTAGAAGTGCTAGGCTAACCAGATCGTCTTCAGAAACTGTCACACCAACACTTCCAAGTTAATCCAGATTTTGGGTGAACTTAGTCAAGTACTCTGGTGTTGTGTCGCCGTTCTCCATCTTGATTTTTCTAAGCTTTTCCTTCAGTGCCAGCTTCCTATGGTCATTATTGTTTATAAACAAGTATGTCAAGGCCTTCCGCATTATATATGGAGTTTCCTTACCACGGAGGTTCGAGACAATATGATCTCAAACTCCTTCTAGGATAATCCTTCTCGCCTTTGCAATACATTTTCTCCACTCTACCAGATCTTGAGCATCAGCTGTTGGAGGCTTAGGAATATCTTGTCTATGAATTCCTTAAGCCCATTTTCTTCCAACACTTCCTATCCTTCCAAGACATATAGCTTGAATTACCCTCAAGGCATACTCAAGTCTTAATCTGTAGAACGACATCCTACTGGCTCTGAAGTATGATACTGCAAATTCAATTTCACCTACAAAAGACAAAATCGTATTCTCCTCTTCTAGAGTGATTTATGCTCTAATACCATGTAGGAATTCCTTTTTAATTCAAACTACTAATTGTAATATGCTAAAAAAAAATAGACTTGAATCTACCCTACTCATTAGTGGAAACAATTAAGCGATCCTAAAATCATGAAGCATACAAGAGAAAGAATTCAATCAACACATTACACAATGATTTCCTGGGGAAATCCACAAATAAAAACCCATATTATTTGTATATTGCATTAGTCATAAAATATGAGAATATTATAATGCTTTTCTCAATCCCAAGCAACCTCTGCACTATCTCTATCTATCTCACAGCTTCCTAGACAAGCCCAAGCCAATACTTAACCAATTTTTTGCTTGCCCAAGTCCCTATTTCCTTGCATTGTTTCCTTGGGAATTAGCCCCTATTAATTAGGGAAATTCCTCAAAGGAATTGTGCAATCCACCATAGGCCTTCCTCTGACTGCATGCACCACCTGTGCTATTTGGATGATTATACAACTAATAGTACACCATCCTTGAACTCTAATCTCAATTGGGTAACTCTCAGATCTGACATACATGAGTTATTTATGAGTGAATCATCAGTTTACTAGTTGGTCACTACAGGAAACACCACACTACTATACCTCCCACTATTTCCTCCAATAGTTGGAACTAGTTTAACTCAGTTAAACTGAATTAATTAATTACAACTCAAAATAAACTCAACCAAGGCTCCTATAATATCGGAAACACTCTACATGACTCAAGTTAGACCCTCAACTCGAATTAACTGAACCAACTAAGTCAAATTAACTTAATTAACTAATAAAAGTTGTCATTAGATGTGGAATTAAAATTTTATTCCCAATTTAATTCAAGGAAAAAATTAAATAAGGATTTTCTTATTTCATTTTCAACACACCCTTCTCCCTCTCTGGGGAATCCAATGACCCACGCAAGTTAGAATGATGGAATGGAATGATGGAATACATTAAAACTCCAAACAGATTATTATCCATTGCACATTTGAGGAGGGAAAATAATGCACTGAATTCACCTATATTATTGGCTCCCTACCCCAACTTGGTCATGCTAATGAAGAAGCATGTATATGATAAATGTTAAATAAAACTCAAACCAAAAATGTGATATTTTCCTTGACTACGCCATCAAAGTACCCCCAAGGAGTAGTGATGTTAAAGTATGCCATAGTGTTACGAGTAAAGTCACCCTAGGATCTTGGGTTGAGAACCCCAACAGAGTGGAGGGCTTACAACATAAAGAGACATGCAAACAGGCAATCATAATACTTAAACTACTGAAGTAGGAAGAAAAGGTATTACCGGAGGTCCTACATTTGAGGTTGTTCCCGTAGGGTCCAAACCCTCTGCTTCTTCCAGTTCTTTGGAACCTGCAACTCATTCAAGGAAATCATATACAACAGTAGTAATAGAAAGCACGTTCATGATGCAGGTGTTAGGTCATATAAGCATGTAAGAAAATAAGCATTAACATAAGATTTCATAAGAAAAACATAACATAGATTAATGCACTAAGACCTTAAACATCAGGAACAAGACAATGACTCTTTATTGATGTAAACTAAAGAAAGTGCAAAATAAATACAACCTGAGTTATCCGTTGGCTCCAAACTCAACCGTCCTTCGGATTCGTCTTGCCTCGGCCTTAGCAATCCTCCTCCATAGGTATACACAAGGATGTCAAAAAGGGATGGACATCTCAAGAAGGAAACAAAGGTTTCTTATGACTTGGGAGTGCAAAAGGCACAAGGATTTCTTCAGACTTGATCAGGGATGTAATCAACTATAATATCAGTATCTAATTTTTTCTCCCCACCTTAGGCCTTCCCATGGAGGTATATTTATACTTCTCCAAATTAGTTTTTCAGTTGGGAAACAGTTGGGCCATGGGCTACAGTAGGTAAGTAATAAGGAAAACCCATAAAATTCGCCTGAATTTAAGGAGATTGTATATTTTTTAATGTTTTAACACATATACGTGAGTTGAGTATAGACTGACCCACATCTACACACTTTTACCATTTGGACCAAGTCTAGAAGGGAAGGGTTTCCCTAAGCCATAACACAGAGCATCAAATATACCAAGGGCGGTAAATGGTTCTATAACAGATGCCCCTAATATATGAAGTCAGAAGGGGTACATCATGTTTGAAATGTATTAAGTGTATAGAAGGAATCATGCCAAGACCTGAGAGGAGTTCACCAGACTTCATCTTGCCAAGCCAGTGGAATAGATCATAAAGAAAGTTGTTGTCTGAGGCGGGCATACCCATGCTCAGAGATAATAAATCATGTTTGCATATCAAATACAAAAGCAGATCCAATATGTATAAAAGTTTAAAAAGATTGAAAATACATAGTGGATCATCTAATCATATCCATAGAAGTATATGTCTCAATATCACATATAAGAAATTGATCAATGATTCTGAAGTAGAAAGTAGATAACTGAAGTTATAAAGTTGATCCAAAAAGTACCAAGTCAAATAGTGGAACAAATGGTACTACACGCAACTCGGGTGCCAACATATAGATGTCGCTATATCAAACTGTAACATATAAGGTAGATGGTGTCACTGGAAGAAACAAGAGGGACTGGCAAGTGAATCAAAAAATGTTGATGCAAACCCAAGGTCTTCACCAACTGTCCTGGTACATTTCTACACAATGGGAATAAATGATTTGAAGTCAACCATGTGAGAAATTGTTTGATTACTGGTCATTGATGTATACCGTTAACAAATGCGAGACTACTCATCGATAATGATGATGAGAGCCAAGGTACCCAGTACAATCTAACAAGTGCAAACAAATGAGTTGAAGTTGAACACTTGGAAGAATCTATCAATCTGGAGACAATGATGTTTTCCCATTGTCGATAGCGAAGGAGTTTACACCTGATGACTGCAAACCCTAAGGTACTACCAAATGGACTCTAGACCTTGTTCTCGAAGCAATGAGTTGAAGTCGATGGGAAAAGATCTACTGGAAGGAAGGCATTAATGCATCCTTCATCAATCTAGCACAAGTGTAACCCGTAGGGCAATAATGTGGAAGGAATCAGATGAAGAAAGATGTAGTAACCCAACCGAAGCACGTTTCTGGCATACATAAGATGTAGCTAGCGCACGATAGAAACCCTCTAAACCAACCAATAATGAAAGTTGACACATAGGCAAGGAATCCACGAATAGGGTCAAATGGAAACCAAGGTACTGCACAAATCCCAATGTATGATAATGAAAGCTGACATCGAACACAAGGGAAACCACTCAGTCAAAGACCCATGAAACCGATCGATGTTGAGCACGAGGTGACCTATCAATAATGAAACTAGGGCCAGGGTGTCGCTTTAGTTCTACTCTTAGAGCAATTTGTCGTAGTCGATAAGAGCAAGACCCGCCAGCAAGAATTCAATGGAGACCTTCTCAAACCATCACGACTGAAGGAATAAATAACTAATGTGATAGTGAACATGATTCTAACAACCAGGGATGGTCGACTGAAAATGAGTCAAGAGACACCACAAAAAGGCTGACATGTTTAATTCCCTTGAACAAAAGCATGACTCAAATGTGACAATATGGCAACATATGATAACTTTGTCTAAGTTTTTCATGCAAGAGGCGCAAACAAACTCTCCATATGATTGGAAGAGATAACCAACCGGAGGAGTACTGACTCAATCACAAGGTTAAGGCTCTCCTACATCAAACTAAAGCCCATCCCAATGGAGGAAAGACTTAATTTTGAGTGCTTTGTTCAAGGGTGACACAACTAACTCTAGTTGCCATCAATCATGGAAGTAATGTCCCGTTCCCGCTCTTTTTGGAATATTTTTTCCTTTCTTTTGCATATTAAAAAAGCCTGAAAAAAATAAAAGAATGCCTATGGTAGAGTGGAAAGAACGAGTGTCCATATACAGATGTGTTAGTTCCTGGGAGGGGAACATTCATATGCTTAATGCAAGGTGATGAAATTGGTCAGTGACACTCAAAGGAATGTTCTTTCCATGGGTAAGAGGGTGTCAAGTTGCAGAGGCTAAGTGATTGCAAGGTTGATTTCTCAAAAGACATGGTCAAAAGGTGGCTTAAACATGAGTCTAAGTGAAGTCGGCTTAAGGCCAAAATGTACAAATGGTCAACATGCAATGCAACAGAACAACTCAACACAAAGAAGCCTCTAGGGTATAAAGCGATAAAAATATCGAAGAATTAAGAGAATGAGTCTTCAATGCATAAGTCATGGTGGGACTAAAGAGGAATCCCAACCTACACAATATAGCAGCATGGGAAACATATGCTAGCAAGGATCTAACTAAAATACCCATGTAAAGGTTGGCTCTACCATCATGTCATGATTTTATAAGTCGGCGAGTGAAAATGGTTTAAGAACCAAGACATGATGGGGTTGACCCTATGGCCAAAATATCGCAGTATGGAGGCTAGTATGCAAAATGCAGCAGAAAATGATATTCCCTAACCTATATTCTAGTGAAAAAACAATACCTACCATGACGGGTCTGCAATCATGGAATCGACACAGTCTTTCAAAAATCTCCAAAATATCCTGAAAAATGACCCGTCCCAACACTCCAAGCCAAAAAGGTCATAAAGCCCATAAAGTTTTTTAAAAAGAAAAATGAACTTTAGAAAAAAAGCAATTTTCATATGTCAATTTATATAGGGACTTTTTAACTCACAATTCTTCATTTGTGTTATGAGCAATTGAGTGAAGGAGTTGTGGATAAAAAACCAAGCAAGCTTAATCCATCAAATTTATCCGTTCATTTAGCCTTCCATCCTCGAGGTAACTTTCTAACTGATCTTTTAATAAGTTGTATTACTTTTCAAACATTTTTTTCGAAAATTTGACTGTGGGAATTTAGTTTGAAAATTACGTTCTACGTACACATGGGTTGGACACCGATGAACCATGTATAGAACCTGCGTGTGAGTGAATTCAAATTTTGAAACACGGTTTTAATGATTCAAAGCACTTTTTTTGCAAAATGTCAATTAATTGGTGTGAAAGAGAGCATAGTGTGATTGATAACGAATTAATGGAAGATCCAAATGCAATAGATGCCTTACGAGGATGTGGATTATTGAAATTTTCAAAATGTCGAATATGAAGGCAAATACCAAGTTGCTTGAGATGTTAATCCACCACTGGGATCTAGAAGAAGATGCTTTTGTTATTGACCATATGCCTCTGAGGATAGAAATAGAGGATATTTATTTCATCACGGGTCTTTCCCGAAGAGGAGAGAGGGTCAACTCAATAGAAACACCGAGAAGACTGGAACCCAGATTCCAATCAAACATGTAGAGAGTCTAGCCCTGAGAATCCTTCTTTTTACCATTTCCAGAGTAAATTGTCCAGCTTCTCTACATCAGGCCTCTCAAGTTTCAATGAGTCTTACAGTGGAGTGTCTCACAATAGTTTTTGATTGGTGCACACCCCTCATAGCCAATATGAAAATACAACTTACCTCTATCCGAAAAGGTCAGACAAAGAACTTTAGATATGAAAACATATTGTGTTCCTTCTTCTTTGAGAGAGTACCAGGGCTTCGACCCAAAGTATTATCCACCATCAATAGCCCAAGGGATCCATGAATGGGCAGGTTGGTTGATCTAATGAAGAGACTAGGGGGCAGTGAGGCCCCTAGAAACACTTTTGATGACGAGTGCTTCCTCTGGTGGGAACAACAAGTCATAGCGATCGAGGACTACCCCTATGTTGGCATGGACTTTAGAGGAGATCCAGATCTGGTGTTACCACCGGATGCAGCATGGGGAACCATCAGTACAAATGGTTTTAATTTTTTGGATTTTAAATATAAATGAACTGAAAATATTTTTAATGAGACAAATACTTACAAAATTATTGATCATGACACAGACGTTGGACCAGTAAGACTTGAAGGTCTACCTCGACATAGGCATCATGGAAGAGACGTAGAAGGAGCCGCATTAGAGACTGAGATGACCCTTCATGTTGTCTAGAGAAACTTGGTGAGATTGACTCATCAGGTACCTATAGTGGCTATAGAAGACCTTCCAGAGGAGATGCAAAGATGTGTGGTAGGAGTGCCACTCGATTGGGTGTAGATATTCTCAGGTGGAAAATCCCATCATTTTCTTCCGTGCTCACCCTGAGCATGACCCATAGATGGATGACCATATAATTTTTTTTATTAAAAATGATTATGGGCATGAGCCCTAATTTTGTAGGACATTTTTGTCCCAAATTTGTATATTATTTTGAACATAAAACTTTATCTATGTATAGACGGTTTATCGTGATTATCATATATATACATATTATACTTCGATTATTTTTTATTTTTTAATGTGATGAATGATTTATGTGCCAATCTAGCGATAGAATCGATAAATGAATTTTCTGATTGTGGAATATGAATAAATGTGATGTAAACAAATGATTGAATTGAGGCTTCTGTCATTCAAAATGGTTGAAAGAGTAGCTTCGGCGTAAATCACATGTAGACAGACATTTGTCGACGCGTTTCGAACCAACTAGTGTGGTTCATCGTCAGGACAAGTTGAAGAAACCGATCCAGCCTAGCATGTTAAATACACTGAGAAGAGATTCCAACGGCTAATTTTGCCTAAAGGCCCCAGGTCAAAATTAATTTAATATTTTTAATATTATATTGTTTTATTATTATAATTAATATATATTTTCAATTTATAATGGAAATAAGTTAAATTAGGTCAAAATTATATATAAAATAAATTCAAAAAATTAATTTATTAATTTATTTAAAAATGTCCACATGTGATTTACGCCGAAGCTACTCTTTAAACAAATGATATTTGTAACAAATGCACTCTCATAAATTGGCGATATAAATAAGGATCTCTCACACGATAGATGTTATTTAATTGAGATACCACCAGTTATGAATCCAAGTAAACTACTAATGAATCAATACCAAGAGATATTCCTCAGATAGTAAATTAATGACAGTAGTATATTCGGCGACATTATTTGAAGCAGGACTGATACATACGCCTCTTGAAACCAACAACCAGACCAATGTATAATAAATCACCCAAGTCGTGGAAGCAAGGTTTTGGGTGTGTCTACTACCACCATCAGCAAACCCTAGATATATCAAATCATCTATCAATACCTACCAAATCAAATCAAAAATATTGACATCACTATGAAATTTCCCTCAAAATCAATCAACTCATAAGCTCCCTTTTTCAAAACCTTTTTGACAATGAAGGGAATGTACCACATAGGTTTAAACTTGCCTGCCCCCAAGGCATCTTTGTCTTGGTCATAGACTGGGACAAGGTCACCTTCAGAGAAAACTCTAGGAAGGACAACCTTATCATATTGAGTTTTCACTCTCTTTTTATGAGCTTCATTGATTATGGCTACATCTCGACGCTACTCATCGAGATGTTCCAAATGAACGAAGCATTCTTCGATACTAGAAGTATCTAGAAGAAGTTCAACAGCTATTAAGGGAAGGAATTTCACATTCCACAGGAAATATTGATTCCAACCCATAAACTAGTTGAAAAGGAGTAAAGCCAGTAGAAGTCTTGAATGACATTCGGCATGCCCAAAGTGTCGGATATAACATAATGTGTCAATTGGATCGAGCTTTGTTAATCGTCCTTTGCAAGATTATTTTTAGGGATTTATTCACAGCTTCAACCTTCCCATCAACCTGAGGATAATAAGGAGATGAATTCTCCTTCCAGAAACCCAACTTAAGAGCCAATTCAGACATCATCTGATTTTGGAAATGACTACCATGGTCAGTGACAATCTCTTTAGAAATACCAAACCGGGAAATGAATTGACTAAAGAGAAACAGTTTTTTTGTTCCACCATCATTCTTGAAAGTAGGCATAGCCTCTTCCCACTTAGTAAAGTAGTCTACAACTACGATGATATACTTTTCATTTTCCTATCGAAGGTGGATTGCAAGTAGTAAAATCAATCTCCCACTTCGTGAATGGACTGACGATGATCACAGGGAAAAGTGGAGCTAGATTTGCGCACATTTTTTGAGTATAAACTTGACAAGGGTGGCATCTCTTGACCGCTTCAATACAATCCTTGAAGATTGAAGGCCAAAAGTAGCCTGCACGCAAAAAAAATTGGGTTGTTGCAAGCCCAGATAGATGACCACCACAAGCTCCACTGTGGCAATCATTAAGCATAGACTCAGCTTATTATGAGGTTAAACAATGTCTAAGGATTGGATCAACCCCCTGACGATATAAAGTGTCACCTATAATAATATAGATTTTAACCAGGTGATGTAATTTTCTACATTCATCCTTCGAAAAAGTGAGCAGAAATTTCGAAGTCTCGAGATATATAATAATATCTCCATACCAAGGATCTTGCGAGAAACTAAGAAAAATATGTTCATCAGGAAAAGATTCCTCATAAACTATTTCTTCCTCACAAGGCAACTCTAAGATCAATTCTGAAAATACTATGGATTTATTAGACTTAGCTGACATGAATTCGAGATCGAATTCTTGTAAAATGACAATCCATCTATTGTATTTGCCCCCAATCGCTCGCCTGCAGAGAACAAATTTAAATGGATTGATGGTTGCTAAGACAAAAGTTTTCCGAAGCAAAATATAATGTCTAAGTCACTAGACAACATGGACAGCTGCCAAAGCTAATTTCTTGATGGGAGAATAGCGTAGTTCAAGGCCCATTAAGCCTCGGCTCAGATAATAGATTACGTGATCACATAAAGCATCATCCTCCTGAACCAAAACCATACCAATAGTTGATTCTATTGCAGCGAGATATAAAAGGAAGTCTCTGTTATAATCAGGTGGACTCAACAAAGGAGTAGAGTTTATTGCTTTTTTCAACGCATTAAATGAGCGTTATGTGAAATCATCCGATAGAAATGGGACCCCTTTCTTAAGAAATATCATAAATACTTTTCTAATCTCGATATAATTAGCAATAAATATCCTTAAAAAATTGGCTTTTTCTTAAAGACTCTGAAATTGACGAATAGCGGACAGGAGAGGCAACTAAAGTATTGCCTCAACCTTGAAGGGATCTACACGAATCCCTTCAGTAGACACGATGAATCCCAAAAACCGACTGGATGTGACAGCGAAACCACATTTATTCGAATTCAACCAGATTTTATAAAAACGAATTCATTCAAAAATAAATCAAAGATGTTTAGGATGATCTATTCTCTTTCGAGAACAAGCAGCTAAATCATCCAAGTAAGCTTCGATAACATGCTTGATATCATGAAAAGCATATGACATCGCCCGCTGAAAGGTAGTTCCATCATTTTTAAGGCCAAAAGGCATCTTTTTATATGAAAATGTACTCCAAGAGAAAATAAAAGTTGTCTTATGTTGATCTTCTGCACGAATATTGATTTTATTATAACCAAAAAATCCATCCATAAAAGAGAAAATTTCATTACCTGCACATTCATCGATAATATGATCAATAAAGGGCATGGGGTAATTATCCTTAGGATAAGCCTTATTTAAGTCCCTAAATTCAATGCATACATGGATCGTTCCTTGCTTCTTGTCTACTGGAACTAGATTCAAGACCCACTCAGTTAAAGGAATGGGGTATATGAAACCTGCCTTAAGCAACTTTTCAACCTCGACTTTGATAGTTGCTACTTTTCTAGGGCTTACCAGTCAAAGCTTCTAGTGAATAGGTTTTTCATTTTCATATGTCTTGATCTAATGTTGGACTATAGATGGATCTATCCTGGGAATTTACTCATAAGACCAAACGAACACGTCTCAAAACTCTTTAAAGAGATCGATAAAAGTTTGAATTTCTTAGAGGAACAATCAGCTCCAATGAAGGCATTTTCGATAACATTTGGATTCCTATAGATGTTCACTGGAACAATTTGGGAAATGACAGACATGTTACCCTCGGCTGAAAACTGTGCAGGAGCCAAAGGTTTTAAAATTACGTGAACATCACTAGTAGATGAAGAACTAGAC
This sequence comes from Pinus taeda, assembly GCA_000404065.3. Lineage (NCBI taxonomy): Eukaryota > Viridiplantae > Streptophyta > Pinopsida > Pinales > Pinaceae > Pinus > Pinus taeda. The sequence goes on along the minus strand of APFE030633081.1, from coordinate 236,063 downwards.
AAGCTTGATTCTACTTCTCACAAATCAGGGAAGAAATATGACCAATAATGCAAATCATCCCACAGTCTCTCAACAACTGTCATTACTTCTAGAATTGCTTCCTCAGATGGAAAAATAGTATCTAAGCAATCCATAACAGAAGTTGAATCTAGAGTCCAGGCCGAAGCCACATCCCCATCCAACTCCTCTGGTCAAAAAGGAGTAGGATCAGAGTCTGTAGCGTTAACTATAGACTAATAAGAAATTTCAGCTGCAGACATAGGAAATGCCATTCCACCCACCTTCCCCTCATCTAATATGGTGGTAGAAGAGGTTAAGGGCCAAGGATCTGAAAAATAATGAGTTATAAAGAACTCTCTTCAAGAAGGTGCCTTGGAGGATAAAATAGCATTAATTCTAGCAATGGGAGTAGGAAAATCAAAGGTACCCATTAAGGAAGAGTACATTCCAACTCCTAGATTATCTATAGGCTACTTCAAATTGTTCACTAATGAAATAGTAGATTCAGAAGATGCACTAGACTCACCCTGAGAATAATCAATCTGATCAACCGTTACAACTCTCCCTTCATGAGGAAAAAAGAGGATGCAAAATAACGATGATACAATAGCATCCATCTCGTAAATCCAATTTCTACCTAAAAGGAGATTGTAATCCAAATTTGCATCAACTATTTCTACTTCAATATTTACAACCGTACCCCTAACATAGATGGGAAAGGCTGGAATAATCCCATGTGGTCTATGAGAATGACCATCAAATGTTGTCAATAGATTAGGTGAAGGAACAACTTGAGGTGATCCAATAGCCTTCCAACATGATATAGACATTACGCATGTGGAAGCTCCCTCATCAACTATGGTTAGATAGATATTGGTCTTTCGTATATAGACTTGATTTGAAAAGCCATATGACGTCGGAGTCTCTTCTTGACGTTCAACATGTCGAATGTCAGAACAAGAGAATTTTTTGGATCAACTGCTATGATCGCAGTGAGTAATGCACTCCTTTGTGCTGGGCATGACTGGAGTACCTCTAACGCCGATATGGCACAAGGACCCTCAACCAGATCTTCTACAATAGAGTAGTTTTGATTTGCCTTATCATTGGGGTTAATTGGTGAACGTTTTATGGATCCTTTTAGCATCTGAGGTATAGACTCAACTACAGGCCTCTCAATATGGAGTGGCTCTGAAACATCAAGAGTAGTATTAGCCTTAGATGATTCTGATCCACCATAATCACGTGACCATGTAGCAAAGTCAATATGTGAACTCATCAAATAAACATTTGATGTATTTTCCCCTTCCTGGTTGCCCCCAGTAGGGGTACGGGTATTAGAATTCGCGCCAGCAAACAACTGTTGCCCTTGGGGAAAAGGGTTAGTTAGCATAGCCTAGGAGCTAGAAGACCCTTGCTGAACTAACAAGCGCTGAGCATATTGAATATTTGGGTAAATATGAGTCAAATGGTTACCATTGCATAACTTGCATGGAAAATTTACTTTCTTCTTAGACTCTTTTTTATCCATGCCCAGCTTCATTGGCAGACTTACTTTCATTACCCTTCCCATCTTGATTCTTTTTCCTACCACATCCTTTATTCTTCCCATCGGATTGTTGGTTTTCTTTAGGGTTAGAAGTTTGAACGACATTTATAGATGAAGGTTGAGAAGGCATGGGCACTGATCGTGATGCTTGCATAAAAGAAGCAATTTGTAAAGACAACTATTGCAATTGATTTATCAAGTTAGTTGTGTTATGATCAATCGATCTGACTAGTCCGTTGGCATGGGGACCTGGCTTTGGCTTGGCTAGATCAACCTTAGATCTAGGAGCATCAGGAAAAAAATTATGAAGAACCCCAGATTGAGAATATATAAGTTCTAGCTATCGAGCTCTAAAAATATCTTGTTCTTTGGTGAATACACCGGAGAGCGATTCATCCTTAGAAATTTCTGGACGTAAAGATTTGAGAAACCATTCAAGAAGGAATCCTTGCAAAATATCGACTTTAATGAGCCTATTTTTTCTCCTCCATTCCTAGATATGATCATAAATGTGGGTTGCCTCGCCTTGTTGAAAATTAGATAAGAGCTTAGTTCCAGCATCATAAAGAATGGGCAACTGAAAATGGTTTAAAAATATGGTAGCCAAGTCACCAAACGAAGCAAAGGTGCCCCCTGGGAGTTCAATGTACCATTTAGTGCATTCCTAGTAGGGTGCATTGAGATAAGCTCAACCTGATTGAATCATCTATTAGGGAGTTCGAAGAACATCATAAGTGTAAAGTGGTTACATGGTCACCCAGATCTTCACCAGTCTTCCCTTCAAATTTGGGTATGTCCGACGGAAGTTTGGCTGGAATCAGAGACCAAGCCGGGTTGTATCGGATCAGATCATTAGTCAATTTTGATAGATCTGGAAAGTTTAAAGTTTCTAGGAAAGGTAAGCGCGAAGGACCTTGAGGATTCCACCCGATCTGGGCAGAATTTCCAACGTTCTGAAAAGAAGGCCCTGGATTTGTGAAGGCACCAGGGTGCCTGACGTAATTTATAGAAAAACTTGTGGCCCAGAAAAAATCAAAGTTTTTCCAACTCCTGCCGAAAAACTTCCATATCCAGTGAAATTTCCCCCTAGAGAGGTATTGAATGGAGTAGAGAGCCCTTGGTAAGGGTTCCATGCATTAGCATAGGGAGAGAAACTATGGAATGAATTGATGGAGGCATACGACATATTCCCCTATTGGCCGAAAGAGAACTGATTCCGGGTGCCAAGTCCGTTAACCATGGAAAATTTTAGGGGTGAATTTTCGCCCTTAGGCGAAATTAAGGGGTTTTAAATTTTTAGAAGGCGAATATTTTGTAGCATAGTATAGTTTTACAAATCGCCTCAAATAACCCACCTTATTTTAAGGGAGAGGGTAAAAAAGGTAAATTTAACCCTTGAAATTAGGAGTTCCAACCTTCCATTCACCCTAATTTTCAAGCGTAGGTTTTATTTAAGTGAATCCTATGGGCCAAATACCATATTTATAAAAGAGGTATGGTAAATTAATAAAAATATAAATAAATGAGAGGTATGGTAAATAAATAAAGCATTTTTTATATTTACTCCATAAGTCACATTATATACATGCAAGGGTGTAAACAAATAAAAATATAAGTAAAGTGGAGATATGGTAAATAAATAAAATGTCTTTTATAACTCAAAAGGTATGGTAAATAAATAAAAATATAAATAAACTAGACGCATGGTAAATAAATAAAACCTCTTTTTATATTTAGTCCATAACCCTCGTTCTATTTATGAAGGCTCAAGAAAGAGTTTTTATTTAAGTGAATCCTATGGGCCAAATACCATATTTGTAAAAGAGGTATGGTAAATTAATAAAAATATAAATAAGCGAGAGGTATGGTAAACAAATAAAACATTTTTTATATTTACTCCATAAGTCTTCTTGTATTTATGAATGGTATGGTAAATTAATAAAAATATAAATAAACGAGAGTATGGGTAAACAAATAATTTTTTTTTTTTTTTTTTATATTAATAACATGCAAAAAAACATTATTAACCCCTAATATTAGTATTAATAAAAATAAAAATGGCACATGGTATTGACCCATGGTATTCACCAAAATGGCACATGGTATTGACCCATGGTATTCACTTGGAATGTAGCCTATTTAAATGGGGGAATTAAACCAGAATAGATCTATCTTCTACTAACCCCCGAGAGGTATCAAATATCGTGATATGCAAACTAGCATAGAGTGAAAAAATATTTGATCGATCAAGAGTAAAAATGGATGTTGTAATTTAATGTATGTTAAACATTTTAGCTTGGTTAAAATAAAAATAAAATAAAAATCAACTATTAATTTTTATAAATTACTAATAGTAAATTTTAAGCTCCAGGTTTATGATAACCCATGGTATTGACCCATGGTAATACCATGGTATTCATGTGAGCATAGACTATTTAAAGGGGAAATTCTATCATCTTAGATCCATCTTAATTCTGGGTCTACCAAGTGCTCAGAGGGATAAATAGATTTCATCCCACTAAGAGTGGTAGATGTGGAGTTAAGATGGATATAGGTTGGTTTTATGATAATGAAGATATTAAATA
>APFE030633081.1:202653-230422 GCA_000404065.3 Pinus taeda | reverse complement strand
TATCAACACCTATAAGAACTTTGTTGTGGAATATTATCAAAACTAATAGAAGGATATGAAAGAGTGTATTGTAAGAACCTTGACAAACACGGCCACTGAAACTTGGAACATTGTTTGTAGGAAGAGAAATTTATGTTTCTTTTTCCCAAACATGTATGTTAGTATATTACAGTTTAATGAATATGTTTTCTTATTATCATATATGGTTTCATACTTTAACAAAACATTCACCAAGACTTCACAATGTTTTATTATTCAGTAAAAGCTTTGCCAAGATCTTATAAGATTTTATAATTCAGTTAAAGATTCTCCATCACTGTACAAGATAATATAATCTAGTGAGAGATTCGCCGAAAAAATTACATATACATATTATATTATTGATAAAATCGCCTCCCATTTTTCCTATGTATCATGGGGATTAGCCCATTTATTATACATATAAATTTAGCGTGGTTCTTAAAATTTTCCCTGCCACTAACAAATGGGTTAGTCCATCCTTGGAAAGGATTATAACTTTGACCCATGGAGGGAAAAGGTATTGATCCTAAAGATGGGTTAGAATGTGGTATATGACCACTCCCAAAAGGGAAACCATGAAAATAAGTTGACCCACTTGCCAAGGAAGTCATAGACGTGGAATCAGCAGATGGAAAACTTAATAGAACCAAAGGAATTGCGTTAGTAGGCATTCCAAAGGGGAAAGAACCAATGCTGGAGGCAAAAGCTTGGATGCCCCCACTCGAAGATGGAATGGAGGTAGAGCAAAAAATTGCAGTGCTAGGAGTGATTGAAGGTATGGAAATTGTACCTCTTCCTTGTACTGATAAAGGGGTTTGTACGCTAGTAGCACTCATAATTGAAACCATGCTCCCAACAATGGTCATCGAAGCAAAAGATTGAAATAGACCAGAGCTCGAAGGCTTGTGGGTCAAAGTCTCGATGTATAATAAAATGCCTGGATAATCGAGAGGAAGAGGAGACGAATGAGTCAAAGGAAACTCAGGGAGTTCTTTAACCTCTATAACGTCTTTCGATTGGAAGAGGACTCTAGAAAGGATTGAAGTGTTCCTCTCCAAATCTCGACTTACACCAAGTCTATTTTGTGAATCAATAGCTTAAACCAGAGGATCAATCTTCGTTGCATCTGCTGCCACTGATTGGAAATCACTAGCATAATTACTCCTACAACTTCTAGAAGAAGGCTCAGCACTCGTAGGTGAAAGCCCATGAAGCGTCTTACACTGGTGAACTAGTCGATCAACCACTTTTAATTATTTTAAGAGAAATAATTAAAGACTCAAAAAAAAAACTAGGCCAACTAGGAGCAAAGAGCACTCTCTAACAAAGTCCCTAAAAGATACAGTCAATCAAGCAACTTCCAAGTACTTCCACTCTAGGTGATGAGGATCGAACACCAAAATATAAGAAAGTGAAATCGAGGACCTTCCAAAGATAATATAGGATAATGATAGCTCAAGATTACCAGCGAAGGTAATAGAAACAGTTAAGCTGGCCTCCAGAAAAAGGCCTTTGCCAGTGCAAGCACCCAAGCTTCGCAAGGGTACCCTTCAGAAATACTAATGAATGTGATACAACGTCTGCCTCAGGTGTCATGATATTCCCCTCCGCAGCCACCTATGTGATCCCTAGGAATAGAAACTAGGAGGAGTAGTCTCGGGGTGGGATCCAACAAGTAGGAGAGGGGGCATCTCTCTTCCTTGTATTCACTCTCCCTCATGCTTGACTTCCAGTCATGGAGCTTTGCTGATCTTTCTAATGACACTAGATTTCACTCATTATTCAACATCTATGTTTAATAGTTTGAGTGGCCTTGGAGAGTTAACTCTCCACTCACCTATTCCAAAGCCCTAAAGAGCTAGACTTGTTGGTGTAATTAATGACAAATTAAAAAATGTTCTAGTTCTTTTTAATTAAGCGCTTTATTTTAAAGGATTGTTCTTTAGGTTACGAGTACAATGAGAATGAAACTTATGGTGTTTTGACGCAAAATAAATCAATAGAAACTCAGTTATATGCAAATGCGGCTATTTTCTTTGATGAAAAGAGATTTCTACTTGGTTCTATGAAAAAATTATATAAGCAAAATATTTCTTTTTTCTTTTTCAGAAACACGCTCCACACACTCAAAATCTAAAAAAAAAGACTAAAAATGCTTACAGTGCAAACTAACCTAATGCAAACTATAATGATGATGCAAGATCCTATGAATGCTCGTATAATAATCAAATGTGTTTCTTTACAATATTAATAGGCCAACTTGACTACTAAGAGGGCATACATTCAATGAAAATCTTCCCTTGAAACCAAGCAAAACCAGCTGAAAAAGTTCACAATTGCTCAAAAACAACGAAGAAACAAAATTGAAAGAAAAAGAAAGGCAAGAACTGCGTTTTCGTCTTTTTCTTTTTAAAAGAACCCAAAGAATTGTTTTAGACCATAAAAGACTACTAAACTTCAAAGACCAAAAACAATCATAAAGAGTTCCAAAATCCACAAGCTATGCACATCACCAATGTAATGATACTTGAAACGATAAAGGACTACAGAATTGCATAGATCAATCTCAACAGCAGTACAAAGAACTTCAACAAACCAAAAGAACATCAAGAAAGACTTTCAAGATTGTCAAAGAGGCACTCAAAAACCATGAAAAACAAAATAGGACAACCAAAAAGGGAAAGCAAAGTAAAGCAATCTGAAAATTGGGTTATAAAAAAAACTGCAATCAGTTTCTTGTTCCGCCAAGTTAGAACAACTAAGAACTTCCACAAGAGCCATGAACCCAAAGCCCAAACTGAAAACTTACTCAAAAAGAAAGCCTAGGTTAACCAGCTTTTTCAACAAGAGGAAGATTAGAGATACAAAACTTGCAAGATAGCAAAGCTTTACTGATAGTGAATGACCAGAAAACAGTAAAAACCACCAGGAAACAAACTTAACTGGGCCAAAGATTTTGAAAATATAATTCAAAATAAGGTATATGCGACTATGTGAATACACAAGAGCACGTATACACGACTAAAACAAAGGAAACTCGCGTATACGTGAGTCTATTTGGAGAAACTAACGTGTATACACTACTATGTCCTCTGATAAAAGCGTACATAAAGCTCAATCAAGAAAAACAAAAAAATCCAAGCTTGATCCAAAAGATCAGACTTGTTGCCTAGGAAGCAAAAAGATCACATAAATTATAAAACAAGACACGAATCAAACATGCCCTAATCAAGAAGAAACAACCCAATCTAGGAAAAACAAGAATGCTTTCCCCAACGGAGTCACCAATTCTGTTACAGGTAAAGTCACCCTAGGGTCTTGGATTTCTAACCCCAACAAAGTGAAGGGCTAGCAGCATAAAGAAACATGTAAACAAGCAGTCTTAATACTTAAACTATTGAAGTAAGAAGAAGAGGTATTACCTGGAGCTTCTACATTTGATGTCGTTCCCGTAGGGTCCAAACCCTCTGCTTCTTCCAATGCTTTAAAACCTGCAACTCATTCAAGCAAAGCATATACAACAGTATTAATATAAATCATGTTCATGATATAGGTGTTAGGTTTTATAATAATGTAATAAAATAATCATTAACATAAGATTTCATTATAAAATCATAAAATAGATTAATGCATTAAGACCTTAAACATCAGGAACAAGACATCACCTTTTTATTGATGTAAACTACAGAAAGTATGAAAGAACTAAACCCTGAGTCGTCAGCGGCTCCAAGTGAAACCATCCTCTAGATCTGTCCTGCCCGGGCCTCAGAAATCCTCCTCCATAGGTATACACAAGGATGTCATAAAGGGATGAAGGGCATCTTAAGAAGGAAACAGAGGTTTCCTATGAATTAGGAGTGCAGAATGCACAAGGATTTCTTTGGACTCGATCAGGGATGTAATCAACTACAATATCAATATCTAAGCGTTTCTCCCCCCTTAGGCCTTCCCATGGAGGTCTATTTATACTTATCTAAATTAGTTTTTCAGCTACGAAACAGTTGGGCCACTGGCTACAATAGGTGAGTAACAGGTAAAACCTGTAAACTCTACCGAATTTAAGGAGATTATAAATTTTTTAATGTTTTAACACATATACGCGGGTTGGGTATAGATTGACCCACATGTACATGTTTTTATACAGGGAAAAAAAGTTATGGGAATTAAAACATAGTTTTTTAGAATTTGGACCAAGTCTGGAAGGGAAGGGTTTCCCTAGGCCATAACACAAAGCATCAAATCTACCAAGGGTGGTAAATGGTGTTGTAACACATAGATACCAGTTGAACCTTTTTACTATGGATTATTTGGTTTGTACAAAGCAAGAAGATCCAAATATTGTTGAGAGATTTTAAAGGTAGGGGAAAGTTTATCTTTAAATAATCTTGCATTTTTAGCTAGCCATATTCCCCAAGCAACTAAATTAGGAAGCACATTGTATCGCTTCAATTGATTCCTAATCAAAATTCCTAAAAACATTCAACCATAGAATCCTTGTCCCATAAGTGGTGAATATGAAACTAAGTGTCAATTTCACTCCAAAGTCGGTGATTGAAAGGGAACTCTATAAATGGATGTGAAATACTTTCGTTTCTACTTTTGCATAAATGGAACATTACTAAACCAATCTCATCCATTAATTGCAATCTATCTCACATTAGAATCTCTCCTGAGAACAAGCCAAAAGAAATAATACCTTTTAGTGGACCTTTAATCTTCCAAATCGTCTTATACCACCATTGAGTTTCTACACCAACCTCATTCTGAATTACCAAGTAACCCAATTTATGAGCTCATCCTTGTTGTTTGTTAAACGGAGATGGGCATAAAAATTATGCCCAATAGATATGCCATATTTCTCCCATATCTAAATTCTTTACGTGAAACCACCCTTGACTCCATATCAATGAATGAGTTGCATCCTTGATGATATCAAGGGTGCAAAAATTGATTTCCTGAAGATGGGAACTACAGCCCTTGGGGAAGAAGACTTTGTCAACATAACCTGTGATAGTGTATGTGCCTGTCCTTACTTGTGATCCCATACCCACCTGTCATGAATGAAATTGGTCAACAATTAGAAAGGTAGTTAACACATATTTTTTTGGATCCTATTATGAACACCTTTTACAAAAAGAGCAAGAAGATTCCAATAAATCAGAATATATTTTATTATTAAGTTAATGAGGAGCGGTTTACCTCCCTAAGATATCCACCTATTACCCCAGAAGTTGATTTTCTTCTCAATTCAAGAAAGTAACCACTTGATCTAGTGGATCAATTTAATGCGCAAAATTCAAATTTCTTGCATTGGATCAAAACTAGTGCCAAAGCGAAGATCTTTTCACCATGAATCCAACGAAATTCGTTTCATTCAAAACCGACATAGGATGCTCCCAATATCGTGTTCTGATCGAATTGGTAAACAGTTAAATTTTTTGGATTATGTGTTGCAAGTACACCTAGTCAGCAGTCTGTATGTTGACTAGGCATCTAAATGGGCATTTGACTGTATTTTAATGGTTCAATGGTTGATTGACACTTGTCTCGTTGTTATTGGCTCGTGTATGGTGTGATTTCATTGGTTGAATGGTGGACCAATAAGGGAGAGCCATGTGGGCCAATCGGTGGTTGCCACGTGGCCTCCTCTTATTTGAAAGAATTTTGGTATGAGGCTAGACTACCTCCATGGGATTATAACTTGTGACCTCCACCAAACAGCAATATGCCCGCACCATTGTGTCACACGTCTCTTGACTATAGTGGTCATGAAATTCTATTTAATGTTTATAAAATGTGCTAATGGGAGAGGGGGTCGGGCTAAGCCGTAGCCCCTGGCCACCCCAACACAAGACACCATAGGTGGGGGGGGCAAGGGGCTAGGCCTTATCCTTGCCCATAGCCACAACCCGTAAACCAAAACTAACAGAGCGAGCACAAAGAACCATGGCACAAAATTTTAGGGGGTCATCCCAAAGGTCACCTGGCAAACAATAAAACCAAAAGCGTGAGCACGAAGGGGACCAGCCCCAAATCAAAAGGTGACCATGTGACCAGGAGCACACTCCACATGGAGGGATTAAAATTCTTGGCACATAGGCCCTAGAATCTCGGCCCTAAACTAGGTCATATGCATGCATGTGACCAAGATTTTCGGAACTAGGGACTTAATGAGCAGACTAACCGTCCTACAATTTCGCCCATCGGGTGAGAGTGTAAGCCAGATTTATGCATCAATTTTGGGTTTAGGGTGCTCAAGCCAGGTTTAGGTTGAATTGGATGATGATTAGTTGTAGAATGGAGCAAAAATTGAAAACAGTCCAAACTTACTCAATTTTTGGCCAAATGAGGTGCAAAAATAACCAAAATGGGGGTTTTTTACAGTGTTGGGTCATGATTGGAGACATAAATTTTGTTGTTTGAGCTATGTAAAATCATGTAAACACACTTTTGAGACTTTTAATTAAATAGACACTACATTTGAAGTTGGACCAGGAGATGCAGCCCAAGAGAGGGGTGAACTCCTTTATCATTCTTTGTGTTATGTGTTTTAGATATGCTTATTGTGTCTATCTTTGGCTATAAATTGTGGTTAAAATTGACTTGTTTATGTGTTTAGTGAAATGATCCTCTACCCAAAACACATATAATTTTCACTTGCAAATTGTTAAAAATCTTCAAGTTTACACATACATATCATTTTGGTATCAGAGCAACAGGTTATTGTGAATATTTTACTTGTTTGCAAGTATTTTTTTTTTCTGATGCTTACAAGGGTGAAGCTTAAAAGAGGAGAAGGAGAACTTGTGGAACCAATATCTCAAATTATTTCAAGGAGAAAAAACACACCTCAAGCTTCAATAGTCATGGCACATGAAGAAGGTCTTGAGGGATGTTTGAAGATGAAAGAACTTTCATAAAAGTGTTCTTTGAGATGTTTGAGATGGTTAAGGTTATTTATGAGGAGATAAATGCAAGGTTGTATGGAGAGATCTCAAAACCTACAAAAGGAGATGGAGGAAAAGGAGACAAGCCTACAAAAGGGAATGGAGATAATGGTGACAAACCACCATCTTCACCTCCATCCTCATCTTCAACTTCTTCTACCCATTCACAAACACCTCCGAATTCCCCAAGGGGTCATGGTAAAATTCCTTTTCTTAAGCTTGATATTAAGTTTGAATTGCCTATGTACAGTGGAGAGGTAAATTCAGAGAGATTGGATAATTGGGTTCATCATATCAAAGTGTATTGTAGGATACAAAGAATCGAAGATGATGAAACAAAGATTCAGCTTGCTTCTCTTAGATTGGAAGGTGCAGCACTTATTTGGTGGGAAGCTAAAACTCAAGAGGACATGAATAAAAATGGTAAGGTTTTATCCTCTTTGAATGATTTTGTTGTTGCAATAAGAAGGTAGTTTTATCCATTAGCATACACGTAGATAGATATTATGGATTGGCAAAACTTTAGGCAAACAAAAGGGCAAAATGTGCAATCTTATACTGAAGAATTTAGAAAAAGAGATTTTATTTTTGGTATATATTTGTCTTCTCAAGATACTTTGCTCAAATACATTGGAGGATTGCATAGTTACTTGAGACATACCATTCTCATTCTCCTTTGAGTTTGGAGAAAAAGGAAAGGGTAATTTCAAAGGAAAAGGAAAGAAGAATGTTGCCATCAAAATGGAGAAAGAAAAAATTACATGTAAACATTGTTCCAAAGAGGGCCATGATGAAGATCGTTGCTGGAAACTTCATCCAGAGATGAGACCAAAAAAGTTTAAAAACAAGGAGAAAGAAAATGCAATTGCAACTACACAACAAAATTTAGATTCTGATTCCAGGGATGAAGCAAAGATCACAGCCATGGGTTTGAAGGGTAAGGACATTGCACATACTAGTTCTTCAAATTGTCTCAATGAAACTCAATATAAAAAACAAGAACATAGCTTTTCCCATTAGATTTATTTCAAAACATATCAAGATAGACACATTGTTTGATATTGGTTCACAAGCAAACCTAATTTCATAAGACACGGGCAAGAAGTTAAACTTTGAAACCATGCCACATCCAAAACCTTATCCTCTAGGTTGGATATGTGGCAATGCAAAATTACACGTGACAAAAAGATGTAAACTGAAATGCAATCACTGCAAACTTTTTAAATGAGGTAGAGCTTGATGTAATTCCAATTGATATATGTGTTATTGTTTTGGGAAGCCCATATCTATATGATAGGAGAGCTATTTTCATCGTCGTGAGAACAAATATCATTTGTTTAAAAATTGGATCAAGTACATTGTTAGAGCACACAACAAGAACTTGAATGCATCTCTTGTAAATGTAGGACGAATGAAGATGATTGTTAATGCTAGTCAGAACTTTGCATTGTTAATGATCAAACATGAAGATGTTGACGAATCTAAAACCTTTCAAGGATATGAATCAAATTTGAAATCTGATTTCATTGAGATTTCTAATTCATGTGATAAGATGTTTCGGGAGTCTAATATGTTTCCTCCTAAAAGAAGTAAACAAAATGAAATGCAATTGCCAGGTTAAACATTGGTGTGAATAACATGCCATTGTTAAAGCATGCAGAGTTCCAAAATCAAATGCAAAGGCTATTTTACAAATAGGACATTGGTCCCAAAACATATTCTTGTGGGTTTCATAATGTTTTATCTTTGAAGAAGGATGGTGCATGGCGATGGCGATCACATTTGGTAAAGAGTCGAGCCAAGTGCAAGGCTAGACATGCTAAGCAGTGTCGTGAAGATAGTGTTCAAGGTGAAAGGAACTTCAAATTTTTTAAGTTTCCTTTGATTGAAGACCGAGGAGGGAATGTTCAAATTCCTTCAAGGGCAATTTTATCTTCTAAACATCTTGAATAATTGCAGAAAGGTCCTATATTTGACAAAAATACAAATACTTCAAGAATTAAGTACCTTGATGAGAATCTCAAGGCGACAAAAACAAAAAAAAACCAAATGGGTTGAGGTTGGAAGGGTGAGCGAACTGTCCCCTCATCTAATTGTTGGCTGAAAATGAACTTTTGGAGGTCCATAAGCTTCCAGTGGGGAGGAATGATCAGGTGGATTAGTTTAATGCTCAAAATTCAAAGTGCTAAGATTGGCTCGATATCAGTGCCAAAGCAAAGATCTTTTCACCCTGAAGCCAGCGCAATTCGTTTCACTCAAAACTAACATCGGATGCTCCCAATATCGCGTTCTGATTGAATTGGCAAATAGCTAAATTTTTGGAATTTGGGTTGCAGGTACACCCTGTCAGTAGTATGTATGATGATTGGGCATCTAACTGGGCATTTGACTATGCTTTTATGGGACAATGGTTTATTGATGCTTGTCGCGTTGTGATTGGCTCATGTATGGTGTGATCTCATTGGTTGAATGGTGTACCAATGAGGGAGAGCCACGTGGGCCAATCTGTGGTTGCCATGTGGCCTCCTCTTATTTGACAAAATTTTGCTATGAGGATGGACTACCTCCATGGGATTCAAACTTGTGACCTCCACCAAAAAAAAACATGCCCGCACTTTTGCGCCACACATGTCTCTTGACTATAGTGGTCATGAAATCCTATTTAATGTTTATAAAATGCACTAACGAGGGAGGGGGTCAGGCTAAGCACTAGCCCCTAGCCACCCCAGTGCCCACAGGACTGCAAGCAGGGGGAAAGGGGCTAGGCGTTAGCTCAACCCATGGCCATATCCCACGACCCAAAGCCGACGGAGCCAGCAGAAAGAACAATGGAACAAAAGTTTAGGGGGGTAGCCCTAAGGTCACCTGGCAGACCATAGAACCAGGAGCATGGGCACGGAGGGGGACATCCCCTAGGGGGCCAAACCCAGGTCACAAGGTGACCATGCGACCAGGAGTGCGCGCCAAGAAAATGGCTTAAAACTATTGGCACATAGGCCCTGGAATCTCAACCCTAAACCAAGTCATATGCATGCCACATGACCAAGATTTTCGGATTTCACCCATCGGGCGGGAGTGTAGGCCATATTTGCACACCAGTTTCAGTTTTGGGGTATTCAAGCTAGGTTTAGGCTGAATTGGAGGATGATTAGTTTTAGAATGGAGCAAAATTTGAAAATAATGGTAACTTACTCAATTTTTGGCCAAATGAGGTGCAAAAAGAACCAAAATGGGGTTTTTTTATAGTGATGGATCCATTGGACACATCATTTTTTTCTATTTGAGCTTGTAAAATCATCTAAACACACTTTTGAGTATTTTAATGAAAGAGGACCTACATTGGAAACTGGACCACGAGATGTAGCCCAGGAGAGGGGTTGACTCCTTTATCATGCTTTGTGTTATGTGTTTCAGATATGCTTATTTTTTATTTATTGGTTATAAATTGTGGTTAAATTTTACTTGTTTATGTATTTAGTAAACTGATCCTCTACCCAAAATAAAATTTTCACTTGTAAATTGTTAAAAATATTCAAGTTTACACAGATATATCACCACTTCTAGTAAACTATAATGTAACATCCTTGGTCAAAATTTCATGTAATAAAAGTTAAAAACAATAACTACGGTTGGTGGGACACTTATTCTAAGTTGAATGTTGGGCAAGACATCCTAGGGGGGGTGTTCATTTGGTTGTTTATGGCTAAGGAAATTGGAAAAGGCAATGGCTAAGGCTTTGGAAAGGAAAATCGCATTTTTGGCAGAATTATTTATGAAAATAATGGAAATTATGAGAAAAAGGAGGTGAAAGGTCACAGGTTGCATGTGAGGAGGAAATTGAAGGAAAATAATGGAAAACTAAGAAAATAGAGGGCTCATTCATAAAACGGCTTATTAGGATCAGTCTGTAACCTTTTATCAATTCATTTTTGGAGCTCTCTCATTATTCTCTCTCTCTCTCTCTTAGAGTTTCTTGGAGCACTTTGGCATTTCAGCAAGAAAGGAAAAGAAGGCAAGAGGAAGCAAAGATCAAGCAGGGAAAGGTAGGATCAAGTGGCTTCATTGCAGGTATCGACTTGCATGTGTATTTTCCTTGCTATATTTGGCATGCATGGGATTGCATGTGGTTCTTTTCTATCATGGAATAGGTTTTTCCAGGTGTGACAGTGTTATTCAGCCTAGCCTTGCCACTTCCTGATATCTTTTATGAGATGGGTTCTCACCTTCGATTAATGTAGGATGGATGAATTGGATTCGAAGTTGAGTGGGGTGGATCTGTGAATTGACAAACACATAGCCTAGTGGTCCCTGAACTAGACTATGTATCACATAAAGCCACTAGCCTAGTAACCCCTGAATCGGACTATGGGTTGTGGCAAAGCCAGATTGTGTGCCTCGGTGGGCCTAGGAATCCTTATCGGTGAATGGCGAGATATATGGTAAAGCCAAGAGGTGTATTTTCTCTCTATTGGGCCTAGTAGCCCCGGGATGGGATGTACAGTAAAGCCTGGAGATTTTGTCTCGGTGTAGGGCCTAGTGATCCCTAGATCAGACTATGGATTGTGGTAAAGCCTGAGAAACTAGTAGGCACTGAAATTTCTCATTTTGTAGGCTGAGAACTCTGGTGGCATCCATTCTTGTGGGTGTTTTTGGTGTGTTCTGCGAGTCCCACATTCATGCTTGGAATATGGCATGGGGATGATTGGCTGAAGAGAGACTTGGCTTAGCCAATATACAGTCGGGTGGAACGTGGTAGTCCCATCTCCGGTTGGTTTATTGCATTCATTAATGAGAAATTTATTCCCTTGATCTTCATGTGTAAATTTACTAATGTATATGTGGATTTTATGTATGTTATGTTTATGATATCTCTATTCCTATTATGTTAGTTATATGTATGTTTTATGACGGCAGCGATGTGTGGTTGTCAACAGATAAGTATGAGATCCCTACACTTAATTCTATTGTTTACACCTATAGGTTACATGTTGATGACATGTTTGACGAAATGCTTGTCATGGTTTGAAAGGGTCTGGTTAAGGTCTTTTTCAACTTATTGCTTTTGCATCATTGTTTCCCTGTACTTTTACTGATTTTTAGCTAACACTCCATTCTGGGCAGTGACTTGGGCTTTGGGCCTGAAAAAGTGGCTTAAATCCTGAGGTCGTTGGCATAGAACTAGAAATGTTACCCTTTGGTCACTGGGAGGCAAGCCTGTGAGAGTGACTTTGGGTTTTTTGTCACTCCCTTGCCTATAGCATGAGAGTGGTTGAGGCCTAAGATGTCAAGAACATCAATGGGACCCAGGGACAAGCTATCTGAGTGGCTAACATGTCTATTCAAGATTCTGAAGCTAATGTCGGATGACTGTGTGTGATGCTTTGGTTGATTCCACTTCCTTAAAGTCACATAGGAGGTTGAATCCAATCATAGTGGCCTCTCATCTCATGTTTACCTCGGTTGGCTAGTTACTTGGGTAGATGTGGGAGGAGGGTGTTACAAAGTGGTATCATAGAATTTTTTAACCCTCATATTGGATGGGTGGTGTGTGTTGGTCATGCATGCATGTCAGTTTCATGTGTGTCTCTTACACTTGCATTTCATGTGCTTGTTGCATTTGTTTGATGATTGATTATGGTTGTAGTAATGTTGCCATGGATAATTTGACGTTGATTTTGTGGAATGCATTTGTGATGAGTATATGACTGGTTGTTTATGGTTATATGTCTCTTACATGTTGATTTTATGTCATCTACTTACATCCTTGTATGTTATGCTACATTCTTGTTGATTTGATTACATGTATCAATCTTGTAGGTTGATTACAATAATTGATCGTTTATGTTCGACTACATGCGTTTATGCGTAGGTGTAGTTGATTGGATATTGCTTATGCATGTTGTTGGTTGCATGTGGCAATGTGTACAATGGAGAAACGATTGTTTTCAAGCATGAGGTCATAGCATGAATTATTGATATGACCTTGTATTGGTGACTGGACCCTAACTAGAGTGTTGTTTATATCTTGATACATTTATTTTGAACGTATATATGTTTTTATGTTATGTCATATATGTATCGCGCCAGTTTGGTGATCTTGCTGACAAGGTATCCTCCCCAAGCTATACTAAGGTATGTTGATTTATTATGATTTGGTTTATCTGACTTATTATTCATTGTAGGAAATAGATCAAATGGATAATAAGATGTTTGACTACAAATAATCTCCCTATGAATCTAAAGAGTAGTATGGTGTTGGGAAATCTTCCAATTTGGAATTTATATTGAGAAGTTTGAAGGAAGAGATAAGGAGTTGTAAGTCTGATAATGACTGGATCATACGGGCACAAGAGAAGCAAGAAGAGGTTAATGTTATACTTCTACAAAGTTTGTCAAAATTGCAGCGACAAGGGCCACTCCAGATCAGCCATGGACATGGGGATGGAACCAATGGGGAATATTGCAATAGGTCTCTTGGTAGACACAGGTTGGCTATATCTGACATAGTGAGAGATGGTAGGTTAATGGACACTCTAGATAGGAGGGGAGATGAGTACAAGTATATTCTAGTTCTCATTCTGATAGACATCATGATCATCATCGCTATCATCCTTATAGGATGAATGATAGGGAATACTTGCTAGATGAATTCAAGAAAGAAAAATCACCTACTTTTGATGGAGATATGAAGAATCCAGAAGAGGCAGTGGCTTGGATACTTGGGATGAACAAATTCTTTGAGTTGCACGAGTACACAGATAACATGAAGGCCAGAATAGCTATCTTCAATTCAAAGGTAAAGCAGACATCTGGTGGAAAGATGTTAAGTGGGTCAGAGACATCAGGATAGATGACTTTAGTTGGCAGGAGTTCAAGAGGCCTTTCATGAAGAAGTACTTGTCAAAGAGGTACTACAACAGTAAGCTAAAGAATTATATGAGTTGAAGATGGGATCAATGGCAAATGAAGAGTACACGATCAAGTTTTTGGAGCTATTGAGGTATGTACCATATCTTACTGATGAGAAGGCTAAAGTTCAAATATTTGTCACTGGTTTTCGATTAGCATTTAGAGATTGGATTGAATATGATGAACCTCGATCACTTGAGGAAGTTATTGGGAAATTGAAGCATTACTATGAGCAATAATAACGTAAGAATTAATCTCAGCAAGGATGGAAGGGAAAAGAAAAAGGTAGAGGTAAATGGCAGCCTAAGAGAACAAGGACTCAGAATGCAGATGGGAAAGAAAATATAGCACCACAAAAGAAGTTTAATGCAGCTAGACAGGGACATGGGTCACAATAGCAGCAACACAAAGGTGAGGGCACTGGTCAGTTGGAGTGTTGGACATATGGTGAATAACACTTTAGGAGATATTGTTTACAACATCTTGGTGATAGGCCTAAGATATACAGTGCACAGGAGGCACAGACTATTAGGGATGTTGGCCAGAGTGTTCCTCGTATTTATGTGGTCATGGACAACACGTAGGCATAACACCATGCATCTACCATTGAGATGGACAGTAAGCTTTGTGATCAATTTATTTCTATTTTGATTGACCCTAGATCTAATTATAGCTATGTTAGTCCTGACTTGGTGGATAAGTGTGGTTTGAGTAAGGAATTTCATGCAGATTCTTGGTTAGTGAAGTTGGCTACAGGTATAAAGAAGTGAGTTCATCATTGGGTAAGATCTTGTGCATTTGATTTGAATGGTATGCCTACCGCAACACATCTAAATGTATTACAATTGAGAACATATGATATGTTGTTGGGCATGGATTGGTTGTATCTTCATAGAACCAAGGTAGACTGTTATGACAAAGCCATTGAGTGTGTTGACGATAATGGGGAACCAAGAGGCTTTCAGGGTAAGAAGAAAGCCACATCAGTTAGGATGGTGACAACTATGAAAGAAAAGTGTATCCATAGGAAAGGGTGTGTGTTATTTTATGTGCATGTTTCTAGTGGTAAAGGTAAGGAATTTGAGGATGTAGATGTGTTGAGAAGGTACCAAGTTTTACAACAATTTAAGGATGTATTTCCTAAGGACATTACAGAGTTTCCACATCATAGGGAAATAGAATTTTCTATTGAGTTAGTTCCAAGGACATCTCTAGCATCAAAATCACCTTACAGGATGAGCACACCTGAGTTGGTTTAGCTAAAGTTGCAGTTGAAGGAAATGTTGGACAAGGGATACATTATGCCAAGTGTATCACCTTGGGGCATACTGATATTGTTCGTGAAGATTAAAGATGGTACTCTCAGACTATGTATTGATTATAGGCAGTTGAACAAAATGACTATCAAGAGCAGGTACCCTTTGCCAAGGATTGACGACTTTTTAGATCAGTTGAAGGGAGCAGCAGTGTTCTTGGAGATTGATCTGAGATCTAGATACCATTAGGTACACATTAAAGAGAAGGACATTTACAATATTGTGTTCCAGACCAGGTATGGGCATTATGAGTTTGTTGTTGCATCCATATTTGGATAAGTTTGTTATTGTTTTCATTGATTATATACTTGCATATTCTAAAAATGAGGAAGAGAATGTCGAGCATTTAGTAGTAGTATTGAGGTTATTGTGAGAGCATAAGTTGTATGCTAAGCCTAGAAAGTTTAGTTTCTTTGAGACCAAAGTACATTACTTGGGGCATGTTGTCTCAAAGGAGGGCATTGTAGTAGATCTACAAAAGATAATAACCATCATGGAATAGGTATCTCCTAAGAGCGTGGATGAGGTGAGATCTTTCATGGGTTTGGCAGGCTATTATTAGAGGTTCATCAGGAACTTCTCACATATTGATTATCCTATCACATCATTGCAGAGGAAAGGTAAGAAGTTCAAATCAACAGAGGAGTGTGAGGCTAGATTTGAGGAGCTTAAGCAGTTGTTGACACATGCACCAGTGATATAGATTGCAGATCCGAAAAAAGAGTTTGTGGTATGCATAGATGCTTGCAAGATAAGGCTTGGTGGAGTCCTTATGCAAGATGGACAAGTGGGTATTCTATGAGTCCCAGAAATAAAACAAGCACAAGTAGAACTACCTTACACGTGATCTTGAGTTAGCAATGATGATACATGCATTGAAGATGTGGAGACACTATCTTCTTGGTAGGAGGTTTGTACTTATGAGTCATCACATTGGGTTGAGGTATTTGTTTAACTAATCAAATTTGAATGCCAGGCATGCTAGATGGTTGGCCACAATCAGCGAGTTTGATTTTGAGATCAGTTACATAAAAGTTAAAGAGAATAGCATGGAAGATGCTCTCAGTAAACGGATACAAGTACATCACTTGGAAGCTATGAGCTCCTATGGGACAAACTTATAGGATAGGATCATGCAGAAAAGTCAGCAAGATGTTAGGTATATGGAGATTGTGCATAGGTTATAGCAGGGTGCTGGTAAAGGTACATCTGCAGGTACTGGTTTGAGTAATGGTATAGGTACAGGTGTAGGAGCACATGGTATGGATTATTGTGTTAAAGCGGATGGATTAGTAAAATTTTAAGATAGGATATATGTGTCAGATAGCAGTGAGCTCAAGAAGATGATATTGAGGGAGTTTCATGTGAAACCTTATTCAGGTCACCCAGGTTATCAAAAGACACTGACAGTGGTGAACAAATTTTACTATTGGCCGAATTTGAAGAGGGATGTAGCAGAGTTTGTGGCAAGGTGTTTTAACTACCAGCAAGGGAAAGCAAAGTATAAACATCTAGGTGGAATGTTATAGCCAATTGTTATTCCAAAATGGAAATGGGAGGTTATTTCCATGGATTTCATCATAGGATTGCTTAAGGCCGTGAAGCAGCATTATTCCATCATGGTCATTGTCGACGGGTTAACAAAGGTTACACACTTCATTCCAGTGAAGTCTACATTTGCATCTAGCGATGTGGCAGAGGTATTCATCAGATATGTGATTAGACTACATGGTGTTCCAAAGAAGACTATGTCAAACAGGGATGCGAAGTTCACATTCAAGTTTTGGAAGGAGTTATTTACGGGTTTGGGCACAGAGTTGGCCTTTAGCATGACTTATCATCCACAGACAGATGGACATACAGAGAGGGTCAACAGAATATTGGAGGACATGTTGAGGATGTATGTGATGCATCAACAGCGGAAGTGGGAAGAGTATCTCCCTTTGGTAGAGTTCACATACAATAATGGTTATCAGGAATCATTAAGGATGAGTCCTTTTTAGGCATTATATGGGCGGAGTTGTAACACTCCTCTTAGTTGGAGTGATCCAGTTAGCAAAGTATTGATTGGACCAGATATGTTGGTGAACATGGAACACAAAATGCAAGTGATCAAGAAGAATCTAAAGGCAACATGGGATACGCAGAAGAGTTATTCAAATAGGAATAGGTTGTCCAAGGAGTTCCAGGTTGGAGAACAGGTGTACTTGTGCATCAAACCGAAGAAGAGCTCCTTGTGGATTGGATCATGAGCCAAGTTGGCACCACAGTTTTGTGGACTCTTCAATATCATTGAGAGGATTGGGCCAATAGCCTATCAACTTGCATTGCCTTCGAAAGTGAAATTCCATGATGTTTTCCACGTATATTTTCTTAAGAAGTATTTCAAGGATGTTGATAATGTGATTGATTGTTTTGTATTGCAGGTGGAACCAGATGGAGAATTCTAGTCGAAGCCTCAGTGTATATTGCAGAAAAAAGGTTCTCATGCTTCAAAACTGAGCAATCGAGCAAGTTAAAGTGCAATGGAAGCACTTTGGGCCCAATGAAGCTACATGGGAGATGGCGGATCAGATGTGGGCTATGTATTCTTGTTTTCCTGTTGATACAAAGAAGCTTTGATATGGTGGTTTGGTATATGCTTCAATATGGTGGTTTGGTATATGCTTCAATATGGTGGTTTGGTATATACTTTGATATGGTGTTTTGGTATATGATTTGATATTGTGTTTTGGTATATGCTTAGATATGGTATTCGGTGTATGTTTTGATATATGTTTTGGTATATGATTTGGTATATGTTTTTGGTATATATTTTTGGTGATATTTCTATATGTACATATGTATATGGATGTAAATATGCCATGACCTATGTTATAAAGCTCCACTATGTAGTATGGGTTTCATGTCATTATGATTACGTTTTCATGTTACTATGATATCATGTGGTTATTTTATCATGATGTTATGATGTCATGTGGGTTGGCACGCAATAGGCTGATCATTGTAAATACCGTAATGAGCTATCTTATAAAGCTCTAGTATACGGTATGTTGTCATGATGTTTTTCTTTTGAGCAGTTATTTCATTGTAAATACTACATCAAGCTATGTTATAAAGCTCCATGAGTAGTATATCTTCTTTCAGTAGGTTTCTGAAGTATATGTGTGATTGAAAACCGAGGATGGTGTCCTCCAAGGGGGAGGGTTCTATAACAACCCTGGTGAAAATTCCATGTAATAAAACTTAAAAACAATAATCACAATTGATGGAACACTTATTGAAAGTTGAATGTTGAGCAAGACATCCTAGGGGGTGTTCATTTCGTTGTTTATGGCTAAGGAAATTGGAAAAGGAAATGGCTAAGGCTTTGGAAAGTCAAAATGGCATTTTTGGCACAATTATTTATGAAAATAATGAAAATTAGGAGAAAAAGGAGGTGAAATGTCACAAGTTGCATGTGAGGAGGAAATTGAAGGAAAATAAAGAAAATAGAGGCCTCATTCATAAAAATGATTATGAGGATCAATTGGTAACCTTTTGTCAGTTGAGTTTTGTAGCTCTCTCATTATTCTCTCTCTCTCTCTATCTCTCTCTCTAAGACACTTAGAGTTTCTTGGAGCACTTTGGCATTGGAGAAAGAAAAGAAATGAAGGCAAGAGGAAGCAAATATCAAGCAGGGAAAGGCAAGATCAAGCAGCTACAATAGGCTTCATTGAAGGTATCGACTTGCATGTGTATTTTCCTTGCTAGATTTTGCATTCATGGGATTGCATGTGGTTCTTTTCTATCATGGCATGGATTTTATCAAGTGTGACAATGTTCTTCAGCCTAGCCTTGCCATTGTTGGGTGTGTTATATTCTTTCCACGACTACCGCAAGCGTGGGGGGGTCACGGGGGGGTAGTGTCTCATGTATGTTGCACGGGGCGTAATAGGGGGTTTACAACGGGGGCAACTGCCCCCCTATCATGGGGTATGTAGGGGGCGCCTTCCCGCCCTACATAAAATCTAGGGCAGTGCGCCGGGAAATTATTTTGGACCCTATATTAGGTGTGTAGACCTACCCATGGTTTTGTGCATGGATTTCGCACATGGTTTTGGGCATGATGATTTTCTATCCATGGTATTTTGTAGTTTTATGGATGCTTTGCACTTATATATATGTATTGTAACATTAAAATGAATGTAATGAAAAATCAATATGGTAGTCTCGGTTTTGGGATCCATGGGAAAATCTATATGTATATTTGTTTTATGTTTTATTCTCTCGTCATTGTTTATTTTATGTTTTTAGAATTCATATGTAGGTAATTTCTGTATAGTGTTAAAACCTACATCCATTTCCAGATAGCTTTGATTTGATAGGTTCTCACCTTTGGTTAATGTGGGATGGCCGGATTAGATTCGAAGCTTAGTGGGGTGGATCTCTGAATTGACAAACACATGTCCTAGTGGTCCTTGAACCAGAATGTGGATCACAGTAAAGCCATTAACCTAGTAACCCTTGAACCAGACAGTGGGTTGTGGTAAAGCCAGATTGTGTGCCTCGGTGGGCCTAGGAATCCTTTCCGTGAATGGTGGGATATATGGTAAAGCCAAGAGGTGGATTTTCTCTCCGTTGGGCCTAGTAGTCCTGACATGGGATGTATAATAAAGCCTGGAGAGTATGTCTCAGTGTAGGGCCTAGTGATCCCTGGATTAGACTATGGATTGCGGTAAAGCCTAAGAGGCTAGGAGGCACTCAAATTCCTCGCGGTGTAGGCTAGGAACTCTAGTGGAATCCATGCTTGTTGGTGTTTTTGGTGTGTTCTATGAGTTACACATTCATGCTTGGAATATGGCATGGGGGTGATTAGTTGAAGAGAGACTTGGCTTAGCCAATCTATGGTCGGGTGCAACGTGGTATTCCCATCTCCGGTTGGTTTATTGCATTCATTAATGATAAATTTATTCCCTTTGATTTTCATGTGTAAATGTACTGATGTATATGTGGATTTTATGGTTTATGTGTTTATGATATCTCTGTTCCTATTATGTTGGTTATATGTATGTTTTATGACGACAACTATGTGTGGCTCTCGGCATGTTTTTACTTGTATATGGATGGATAAGTATGAGATCCCTACACTTAATTTTTTTGTTTACACCTATAGGTTACATGTTGATGATATGTTAGACAAAATGACTGCCATGGCTAGTAGGGATTTGGTTAAGGCCTTGTTCAACTTATTGCTTTTGCGTCATTGTTTCCCTATACTTTTACTGATTTTAAGTTATCATTCCATTCTAGGCTCTGGGCCTGAAAAAGTGGCTTAAATCTCGGGGTTGGTGGCACAAAACTGGAAATTTTAGTCCCTGGTCACTGGTAGGCAAGCCTGTGAGAGTAACTTTGGGTTTCTGGTCGCTCCCTTACCTATAGCATGAGAGCGATTAAGGCCTAAGGTGTCCAAAACATCAATGGGACCTAAGGCAGGGTGTCTGAGTGTTTGACATGTCTCCTGAGGATTCTGAAGTTGATGTTGGATGATTATGTGTGATGTTTCCATTGATTCCACTTCCTTAAGGTCACATAGGAGGTCGAATCCAATCATAGTGGCTTCTCATCTCATGTTTACCTCAGTTGGCTAGTTACTTGGGTAGATGTGGGAGGAGGGTGTTACATATCCTATAATTATTTGGTTTTAGAGTGTAACCAAGATACATTAAACCATCCTTCAAATTTAAAGCAATGAGATTGAAAATGTTTGACAACAAAGTTTCATATAATTTTTGACTTGAGGAAACTAAAGGACAAATTTATTTGAATTCACCATCATTCCAATAGAATCACAAAAAAGATCCAATATTTCCTTATATAACTTCCCCTCTACTTCTAGACAACAAAAAATGAGCACATCATCCATAAAAAGTATAATCTTGATATGCTTAGGTTGACCCATGCGCAACCCTTGGATCTTATTCACCATTCGCGCCTATGTTATATCCCTACTAAGACCATCCACTACAAGTAAGAATATATATGGAGAGAGTGGACACCCTTGCCTTAACCCTCAATATGGCTTTAAAAAGGTGAGGTTGAACCATTAATAAGCACCACATATGAGACCAATGTCACACATGACATATACATTTAACTATGGGAAGTTCAAAACAAATGTGTTTTATTTACAACTAAAGACAATGCCAAGATAGACAATTTTCTAGGATTAATATCATTGGGCATTCCATAGCTTACCCCATCCCCCAAATTCATGATCCCACCTCCCTTAAATATTATGTACCATGCAACATTAACTCTCCATGAATCTCACATGTGAAGGATCCCTCTATCTCCCCTCACATTATATCAAATCAATTGTTGCTTCTTATTCACTCACTCCCCCCTTTTCTAGACCATCATGGGATTAATCACAACATTCGGTATATGGTAATATAGATAAGCCATGATGATTTATAGTGGAGGGTGTCCTCAACTACACTTGTTGTGATATATTTCTAGCACTTAAGGAGCTCCCTAGGTTATCAGATGGAAATTTTGTGGAGTCTATGGATGTTCTACCTTGCCCCAAATCACCTCGACCTCCATTCTTCTTTTCACCCCCTTCCCCATCTCTTTAACTTATGCTTTGTATGTGTGGACCTTATGGAACTATTGACAGTGTTGGATGATGACAACAAGGAGGGGGTCTCCCTAGTATGAAGTCCTAAATAGACCTCACACGATTTGGAGTAGGAGCGCCATCTAGGAAATAGACTAGGCCACTTTAATGTGATATTTAAATATTTTCATTGGCTGCAATAAACAACAAAAGAGAGCATGCACATAACTTTGAGGAAATCGAGTGAGTAAAATTTATGAAATACTACTTGTAATGCATAAGAGGTTCTTTCATGAAAGTAGAAAAGAGAGTGGGCCTCTAGAAGAAAAGTAGTAGTACTATCCTAAAATAGACACACATGCATAAGAAATAATCATTAGTTAACCTAAAAAATATTCACAAGATAACAATGATTATGAAAGCAAATACACCACACATTCAATAAAATATATATTAAAGCTAACGAAATACTTCATTGACCTTAGCGTGCATGAAACAACATATACCACAAACATTAAAGAACAATCTTGCAATATCCGTGGTACATTCATGAAAGTGTGCTAGCTCTAAGAGCTTCTAATAATTAGGTGAAAGTTACAAGTACACAATACAATGATATGACACTAGCTCTAATAGTGGAACATGAAGTTACCACTTGCTTCTCCAAAGAATGATATTCACTCCTATGCTAAGGTAGAGAAGCCAAGGCTACAAATTCTAAGTTCCAAGCCCATTGCTTGAGTTATGAGGGTTTATTTATAGCAAATGAGGCAACCTTTCACCTCCTCTTGTGACCTTTGATCTCCCTCATGACTCTTCTTTTGTCCTTGTTCTATCTAACAACTCTTCATATTTCCTATGTGTCTCTTAGATTTCCACTTACATTTACATTTCTTATTATTTTCAAAAAACAAAATTGCATAAGACAAAAATGTGGTTAAAGCCTAATAAGACAAATTTCGTACATCATGCTTGAGCTTGAGGAAATTGTAGCTCAATAACCTCTATATGTAGTTCTGATGTAACATATTAGTACCAAGCCTTATATTGTGTTGCTATGTTTTCAAACTTTGATGGATGATCTACATTATGTCTTACTTCCCCTCCATTGCATTAGGATAAATGGTTTTGGAATCAATCTCAATGTTGTTCTACAATAAGAATAGCTTCATATTCAACTTGGCAAGACAACTGAAAATTGTAGAACATTCTCTTTTGTAACTTCTAAATCATCCTTAATGTTCACATATCTTAAGTTGCTCAAGAATTATTTTATCTCTTTCCTCACAACATTTTTTCCCTTTGTTTACGTAAACGCCCCAACATAAGGTATCTTATGCACACTTACCAAGGTGTCCAAACCATGATACAAACGTGAGTAAGCTGATATGGAGTTGGCCACATAAGTACTAAGTTGTTTATTCCCCTGTATAAGAATCCTAACCTCAGTTCTATCTAACTCAACATCTTGCCTTGTCTTCCTTACCAACTATGATGATGCATTCCTATACTTAGTGCCCCATTCTTGGATTGCATCAATGAATACATAAATTATCTTTAAAACTTTCACATTCCCTCGTGAGCGCTTTTATATTGTGTGCAAGGGCACTGCAGCCTTATGAAGGGTGATCATTTCCTTATATAATTTTGGTATAATGCCTTCCAATGACTGGATCTACTCAAATATTGATGCGTGTATCTCCTTTCTGGTAGATAATCAATTTGTTGCCTTACAGAAGCCAACTCCTTTTCTAAATGCTAGTTCTCTTCCATCAAGAAATTAATGTTTGCATTCGTAGCTTTTGTAACGGTTGCATTTGCTACTGCAATTGTTCTCAAAATATTCCTAGTGTTTGGCACAATTACCCTCTCTGTGTGGATAGAAACATGATGGACAAGGCCATTTGGAAAGTACCTTCTCCTCTCCTGCACTATTTTGTTCTTCAATTGATCGAAGATAAGATTGAAAATATCCATGACCAAGTCATCTTGTGGAGGAGATATTCCCATCTCACTGTATGCAATGTGGCCACGAGTAAGGGGAGGTGGACGCTGATAGTTGGTTTATTATGCAATAGGAAAAATTTGTGCCTCTTGGTTTTCATCTTCATGTTTGGTCTCTATGTCTAGAGCTTGTATCTCCTCCTCTATCTCTCTTGAAATCTCTTCATCTTGATTCTTCCTGCTTTCGTCTTCTTCTAACTACTTTTGGTTTTCTTCTTCTTCAAACATCTTTAATTGTTCTTCCTCTTCTTTCTATTTATGCCATATTTCCTCCTACTGCTTCTTTCTAGTTCAATGTTCTTGTTTCTTTTTTAACTCTTCCTATATTTTCTAAATCTCTTCTCTTTCCTTCTTTTACTATTCTTCCTTTTGCTTCTGCTCCTCTTCTTGTTGCTTCTTACTTGATTCCTCAAGCTCATTTCTCCTCTTTTCTACTTCAATGGCCTCTTTAGTAATAATATGATCTACTCTAAACGTATGGCTCCTCTCTCCTTCCAGATCATGTACAACTTTCCTCTTAGACTTGGAAATATTGACTGGAGTGGGCACTTTCTATTGATTCCCTTCTTGGACAACATCTTTCTCATGATTTATATTGGAAGGGCTTGCCTCATCACCTAGCACATGTGCCTAGAAAGCATTGCACCAATTATTTATATTTTATTCTTCTTCCCGACAATCAGACTTATATGGCTAGGCAAAATGTAACTTAGCACTTTTTCATTTACACCCACCCCTGGGATCATATCAAACTAATCTGACCAACCTTAAGGAAAATAATCTCCTCAACTTTTGTTTATGAAACCTTCGAGTTTTTGAGCTCATAGGATCCCACTTGCAAAGGAAAGGAAGGCCAAGGTGCCTTCTTCTTCTTCTTCAAAAACTGAGATAAACACGTGCTAAGTTGGTATCTCACCTCTTGCATGATGACTTTATCAGTCACATACCTTGGCATGAGATGCGGGGGCATATGAGTACCAAACACTCTAAGGTATGTGCCTTGAGGTGAGGCAAACCAATTAGTTATATCTACAATTTTTGGTTTAGCCTCATGAGACATGCAAGGGGATTTTACTTCAAGTGTAATTTGATATAATACCATGAAGAAGTGCTAAATAATTTTTTCATAGACTTCTTTGTAGTTGTATTTTGACAATAACCTATAATGAGCATTGATAGGGAGTTCTCTTGGAGTCCACTTCCATCTTAGACCTGTGAACTCATGGCGGGAACAAATTCCATATAGTAAGTAGGAATACATGTAGAAATTTTGTTGTTTGCCTTGTTGTGGTTCTTTTACCTCAGTCGCATTAATCTTCAGTTGTAGGGCCAACGTATCTGACCAATTGGACACTTTTCTTCTATGACAAGTGGATAAATCATGAGGATCTAGCCTTCATCACATAACTAATTATTCTTTCACCCATATATCTTGCAATACATATCCATCAGGTACTGAAAAACCTTCCTGAGAGACTTAGTATTGTAGATACCATCTGACTTCTAGAGAAACTTAGTCGATTCCTGCCACCATGACTTAATCACTCCTTGTTTTCTAGGTAAATCCTCTCTGTAGATAGAAATGATCCCTCTAACCCAATGAGTGGGACTAGAAACCTAAGTGAAAATCTACCAAACACTTTCCCAGGTTACAATTGAAAAGAGAAATGAAGAAGATGGCCTACCTCATTCTAATGTTATCTCGATCTCCTTTGTTTGAAGACCTTGAATCACTTGCGTTGCAAGCTTGTTCCTACTGTTCACAGAGTTTATGCACTTGCACAAGAGATC
The DNA here is from genome assembly GCA_000404065.3 of Pinus taeda. NCBI lineage: Eukaryota > Viridiplantae > Streptophyta > Pinopsida > Pinales > Pinaceae > Pinus > Pinus taeda. The sequence goes on along the minus strand of APFE030633081.1, from coordinate 204,833 downwards.
AAGACACAACAAATCATGCAAATACAAATAGCATATTAAAAAATAACCTACTTAACAGATCAAGGAGCGTTAAACTAAATGATACATGAAAATACACATTTAGGGAAAATGAACCAGTAGTTGTATATTAATGGAATAAAGGAGGAAGCATATAACCAAGCCTTAATGTCAATAGGCTCTCCTTGAATAAATTTCCAAGTCCAAGATAAGCTCTCCAAGCACTCCTCCAAGCCAAATGAGTAGCATAAAGGCGCAATCTTAGCATAAGGGTGAAAATAGACATAGACCCACCATTTGGGAATGGGAAAAGACGAATATATATTTTGGGAAAGGGAGTTAGGATCTCTCCAAACATAGGAATAGGCCCTCATCTCAAGGAGGTAGCTCATAGGGATAAGACCTAGAGGCTAATTTGGGAGAAATTGACCTCATCTACGCGGAACAACCTCTATCTTGTCGCTCTTGAAGCTTTTAGATCACGAAGCTTCTCATCCTCTTTAGGAAAATTTCCTTTTTGGGATCATCACGGGTATACAAGTAAATAGAGAAATGCCATCATGGGTCAAGCATAGCAACAAGAAACCATCGTGGTTTTTAGTCTCATAAGAGCAATGATTCTCAAATTAAGGTTTTAGAGCTATTTCCTTCAGGGGAAGCTCAAGGAATTTTCCAATCAATCTCTTAGGGAGGATCTGAGCTGCATAAATGAATGAGTACACTCAATGATGGTCATTTTTTCGGCACTTCGGGTTATGTCACAGGGAAGTGCAGGAGCTGTGACAAAATATTGTGTAACATATGCCCCCTAAAGCATGAAAGCAGAACGAGGAGTGATGGCTGAGATGCTTTACGAGATTTTTCATGGACAAGAACAAACATTGTCAAGAGACATGAAAATCAAGGACACACACACACACACATATATATGATATCAAAACATGAATCCATGGTATGGACACAGCCATCTGGATAATAAGGACTATATGAAAGGATCCAAGGCATGGTCGTAGCCATCCAAATGAAAAGGATCATCTGTAAATCGAAGATCTAAGGTGTGGACACAACCGTCCAATATATAAGGATAATCATAAATGTAAATTGCACGGTATGGTCATAGCCATCCGCGTAGAAGAAACATGTGTACAATCATGAATAACACATAACTCCACGCAGCCTGAGTCATATCAGACAAGACTCAGGGTCTTGCGCTCCATCCCAACCTGATCAAAGTATGAATTCTAACATGCTAATGAATGTGCCGAAGTCAAACATGCTAGAAAACCACCTGATTACCAACCAATGATGTGGATCCTTAACGGGCACAAGATAAACCACCAATATTGACTATTAGCACTCCAGGAAACTCTCCTAGGTTGCATCTCAGAGATGCCTGGTAACATATAATCTTCAATATTGCTCTCAAAACTATTGGAATGGATGATGGTTTGGATCAAGTTAGATGACCATTTCAGCTCTATTCCTACTCAAAGCATGCATGAACACTCTCAACAACACAAGGCTTTAAACCACTAATGCTCAATAGTTTATAGATTTAATGGATAGATGGAGAATACTAAGTGTATCAACAGATTGCATATATAAACATAAATGAATGACTAGCTACAGGAAGCAAAAGAGAATACTGATTGTACTGGCAGATGCATATATGACCACATATAAATGGTTATCTACAGGCAGCAAAGAAGCTTACAAATCTAAGTTATCAAAGCAAAGATAAGATGATAGTTATATGGCCTTAGACACAAAGGAAACATGAACAAATTGTTCAAGTGCAAGCATAGAATAGCAAAGAGAATGGATGTTGAACATATAATGGCAAAAGAGGCTTGTATTTCTATAATCAATATGAGAAGCTTGAAGGAACAGAGGAGGAATAATTTCCAAAAGTTGAAACTATATTACATCTTAATTTCAACTATTCATAGCCTGTTTACAATGCTCCTGAGATCTAAGAGGCTCGGAGTCTTAATCTGTCTGATCTGTCTTGTTAACTGATTGATTCTCTCAATCGGCAAGTGTCATGCGGAAAGAGTTATTTTTGCTGACAAAAATAACCTCCCTAGGATTCTAAGACTCTCTAGTGACAAACAAGACAATTAAGAGCAATCCTTCTCTAAACATACATTATTCTACGAGAAACCAAGTGTTTTTCGATCCTA